>BJCO01378007.1:0-12203 GCA_018326465.1 Flaveria floridana | reverse complement strand
ATAATAATAATAATAATAATAATAATAATAATAATAATAATAATAATAATAATAATAATAATAATAATAATAATAATAATAATAATAATATTAATAATAATAAACCAAAGACTTTCAAGATTCCAAGAACCAACCAGTGTACATGAATGATTAGAGAATAAAATAAAAAATATTCAGATGACAAAATGATCAACAAGAAAAAGTTGTCAATATTCTTAAACAGTAGTCTTGTGTCTTCTTCGATCATCTCTTCACAATTTTCTTTGCCTCCAGTTCTACTTCAATTTTCAATTTTGCCACTTCTGCACCATTTGTAAACACCATAGTTCTACTTACACCACTCATGTTTCATACAAGAAGAAACATAAAGATAAAGAAATTCACTTGGTTAACAAGTAATTATAACAACAATGACAAAACAACATAATTGATCAAGAAGATCACAACTGTTGATCTTGTTCGGCTGCCTGTTGATGTAGGTTGATCCGTGCTATGAGGTGGCTTCTTGTAGTAAAAAGGGAACCATGGAACTATAGGGTCAGGCGCTGGCGGACCACCGCCATAGTAGTCAGGGTTTGGAGGGTTATATGGGAAAATAGAGGAAGGTGGTGGGTAATAACCTGTCTGAAAAGGCGGTGGAAGGGTGGTTTTTGGTGGATTGTTTCCACCACCACCAATTGGTGGACTGTTTCCACCGCCAATTGGTGGACTGTTTTCACCACCACCAATTGGCGGTGGGTAGCATGGATATGGACAGTATTGCTGATCCACCGCCGCAACAGCTGAATTCAGGGTTGCGAAGAGAAAGAGGAGAGTGGAGAGAAATTGGTAGGTTTTAGAGAACATTTTTAGTGGAAAATGGAGAAAATGAGAGTGTGGTGTGAAGTAGATAAAAAGAGAAGAGAAGAAGAAAAAGCCAAAGAGGGTAGGAGAGTTGTTTGAGTGGAGATTAGTACTAGTCAACAAAGAAAGTGAATATTATGAACTCTTAGAGGGAAAACATGCAATATTTAGGTGTCACTTTTGTTTATGGTGAGGGGCCACCTATCCCATTCATGCATAATGACCGAGTCATGCTAAAGGTGCTAAAAGTTGACTCAGTTAGCGAGTCATAACTCCGTCTAACTCGGTGGAGTGGGGTCTCTATTATTGATCGTGAATGGTTGGCAAAAATGATAATCTGAGTATTTACAAGCCTTGACATACAATCTAGAATATGTGCCAAAATTAGATAATGATATTAAAGTTTTCTAACGAGTACCAATGAGTATAAATAGGTAATTTTTTTATCTAATGACTTGTTAAAAGTAATTTAAGCAAAAAGTTTAGTTATGTGTATATGTGTAACACTTTAATCCGGATCTAACATGTCCAAGTTTAGATAAAACAAAGATTATTAACTGCAAGATTAGAAATAACTTTGTTATAAAAAACATAAAACGTGATGGATAATAAAGCTTACAAATTTACAATCAAAACAAATCAAGACACAATATATCACACCTAAAAACATGCACTATCAACTCTATATCTCTCTATCAAAATCAAAATCAAAATCAAATAACATAAAGTGGCAATGATGGTGCCATATATTGTGGTGGTGAGGAGTGTAGCGGGGTGAAGGGTGTAGAGATGTTGTTGATATGCATTTAACGTAATATATAACCAGATTATTTTTGAAGTCTTGGCGGTAGAAATAATTTTAAAAATTCAAAGTTATAATTTTATCTTATTCTAATTACTGATTATTATTTTAATCTGTCTTAGAACACTTATCAAAACACTCCTTAAATCTCTAGAGACGGGTTCATTTCCTTTTGCACGCATTTTAAATATTCATTTATGTTCCTGTATCCATTGTATTAATCACCGATGGATTCACAAATTATAATAAAAAACATGAAATATAAATATAATCACTAATGCATGCATGTACTAAGGTACTATAAACAACACATGTACAATAAGTATTCATATATTTACACTACATTATAATACATTTAAGGAAGATGTAATTGTCTTTTTAATTTAATTTTCAAGAGTTTAACGAACAATTGTCTTTTATAAATATGTTTATCTTAACTACTTTTTACACACGTGCCAATTTTTTGTCTACAATTGTTTATATTTTAAACCAACTTCCTAGCTCCACATTTTTCAAACGTCTAACATCATAATAACGAACATCTTATTCTCTTTAATTTAAGCATTGCATTGATAAAGTTTTTAATTTTAACAAATTTATATGTAGTGTTCCTCGTCATATCACGCGGGCATCTATCTTGTACACTAAAAAGTATAACCAATAACACATATAGTATAATCATCAATGCATACACTATAATAATAATTCATATGTAGTATAGTAAAAAATGCATCAATCAAATTATCATCAATAACAAATATTCTATTATTAGTAATGTATAAACTAAATTATGACCGCTACATATGTAGTGTAATCATCAAAATATACATTATACTATTTGTTATCACTTATTTTGAAAATTTCAACGCATGAAGTTTCTACACCACGTAGCGTAATAAACAATACATGCAATATATTATTAAACTTTCACTTATTTATAACACTTTCATTGTGTTGTTTTTCTATGTTATTATGTTTGTTTAATCCCAATTTGTATCTTTAATTAAAATGTAATATTGTAGTATATAAAAAAACATTTTAAATTTAAACTTTGTTAAACTAGGGTCAGTTTTTTTTCTTTTTTTTTTCAAATGTGAGAATTTGCAACGTGATTGTCAGGATTTCGTAAAACATTGTGTTAAACTGGTTGCCGAATAACATTGTGTAAGGATTATTTCAACATGATATTAGGATTTAAGATATGATGTCACGATTATGTCTCGTTTGCCCCGTGTTTTTATTTTATTTTTTGGTCGTATGTTTGATGTCTTTCTACACTTTTTTACACATAATTGATGTTGTGGCATAAGCCATAACCTTCCCAAATACACATATATATAGAGAAGTTATTTTTATTTTAACAGTAGTTTTCTAAATAAACCAATCCATTTCATTTTAAATGCCTTATTATATTCTATTATTACTATATATACTTGTCATATATGTTTTTGTTTTGATCGTATAATACACTTTCAAGAAGTTGACATGTGTCATTCATTATTAATTTAAGTTGCAATGTGACAAATCGATTTTTAACTTACGTGGTGTCTTAGTTGTCAAATAATTTTGGCATTTGAAGCTTAATCACATGGATGTTTGTCTCCTTAATTAATTAGGTTCTTCCTCTTCCATGCCTGTTTTCTTTTTTTCCTTTTTCTATAAGTTGTTCTGGAAATAAGGTCCAAATGGCCACTATCAAATTACAAATTAAAACATAAAGTATCATTCAAGCAATTCGTTGATCATCAAGATTTATACATTATTACATGCTTCAGGGTGGTTTAACCTATAGGTTTAGTGCTCCTATATTCGTATAGCAAGGTAGAACCGTACTTGGTGGTGCAATGGTACATAAATACACATTTGTATACAAGTTTTGCATGTCGCCAATAGATTAGAAAGACATATTTCTGTGTAATTACTAATAGGCGTACCAAATGGTTGTGAATTCAAATCTTATAGAGCGTATATGTTAGATAGTGTGTTTTTTTGCCGTTCTAAAATAATTCTATTAATTAGTTTCTTCCTAAGTTAGTGATTAGTTCAAACAATGGTTGATCAAGGTCATAAGTTGGTATCGATTCGAGTTAGGACTTAGGTGTTCTAAATGGTTGTTCAAAATGGTTGTTAAATTTGCTTTTATGTGTATCTCCTTAATAACTTTGTTAAGTATGTTAGGTATTGGTTATTTTATATTTTTCTACTTTCAGTAGCTTCAAATCTACTTATATTGACCACATGGTTTACAAGATTTGAATATACGACCTTTTAAATATAGACATCGATGACTCCATAGGTTTTTAGCACGGAGGCTAAAGTAGTGGTAGAAAATGAATCGGGTCATAATAGGTTAAAATCACACCAAACTAGACCAATCTTAAGCACATTCAACGGATTATGTAGAACTATAAACTAATTTAGTCCAAAATTCATTATAACCCTTCGATCAGTTCACCGAGAATCCTTTCTTTCTTTGATTTCATCTCCTTGATCTGGATCACACAGACCCTATCACGTCTTGTTCTATGTCTCTTCTCCTGCTCACATAGAACACGGCTCACACAAAATGCCTCCTTCATCAGCCTCGCTTAGGCTCACACAGAACCCTTTTGATGATCTTTCTTTGGTTCACGCAGAACCTTTTTTTTCTTTTTTTTCTCTCTGATCTTCTGCCCTACAGCCACAGGGCTGCCTACCGCTTTCTCCAGAACCGACTCTCAAAACCGCAACTTTAACCTTTGCTCTGATATCAAATGTTGGTTCAGGCCCCAATCGACATACACACGAAACACACAGTTTACTATGTAATGTTGGATTAATCTTGATTTAGTAGTGGGTCAAGTACGGGTCATGGATTAGAAAACGGATGTCTTTGATTTGGTTTAGTTAAGTCAAAGTAGTGGGTTAGTTGAGTCAAAGTAGTGGGTCTAAATTTTAGGAGTAGTGAGCTGCAAGTAGTTGTGTCTTGTAACTATTTATGTAAACGTCACTGTGAATGAAACAAGAGACTTCAAGCAGTGTAGTAAACTGTGTGTTTCGTGTATATGTCGATTGGGGCCTGAACCAACATTTGAGATGGTTTTTTAAAGTGGAGGTAATATGTTTAAGAGGTTGTTTGGTTGGGCCTGACCAACCCCCGTCAGACGTGCATGTCTGACTTGATCAGACTTATATTGTTTGGTTGTTTGCATCTTACCGGAGTACAGGTCTGACGAACCCCTTATTCGGTCAGATCTAAACCCACATCTGACCCGAGTCAGACGTGGTGGTTTGCGGTGGGTCTGGTCTGTGACGATGAGGGTAGCCACTGCAACGGCGAGGGTGGGTCTGGTTCGCGGTGGTTGCGGTGGTTGGCGGTCTGGTCCTCGGTGGTTGGCGGTCTGGTTCGCGGTGGTTGGTGGTGGTTGGCGGTGGTTGGCGGTGGTTCACGGTGGTGGTTCGCGTTTGCGGATCTCACCCGAGTCTGATCCGAGTCGGTGGTTCGCTGTGGTGGTTTGTGTGAAGAAGAAGGGTGGTGGTGGTGGTAATCGCCGGCGATTAGGTAGGGTGGAGATGATGGGTGGTGGTTAGGGTTTTCTTGGAGATAATGGAGGTGGTTTGTGGGTTTGTGTGAAGAAGAAAGGTGAATAGGTGAATGCGGGGGAAGATAAAGGGTTTATGTTGCTTTTAATTTTTTTTTTACAATTAAACACACTTATGATTCAGATCTTTTACTGGTTCAGACTTTTTACTGATTCATACCCTTTTATTCATTCAACACTTATTTAATCGGATGTTACCAATCAGTCCTTAAGTATCACTTGATGCAATATACTTTAAATGCGCCTGAGATTTTATCAAAGTGGGTATTTAGGTGGTGGGTGACTTTTCACCAATAAATTTAAACAAGTGACCGGACTTAAAGTATACACCGTTAAAAAGAAAGATAATATTAAGAAATCCTCTGGAAGATATGAATTATTTTGTTTAGGTGTGAATGAAAAGTGTTCATTATTTCCAAGATATAAATATCTGTGCCCACAGAATGCTGCTGATACCAGCCTTCCTAGGCTAAATATTATACCTGGCAATCTTAACCCACTTCATGGAATTTGGTTTGAAATGGGCAAAAGAAAATTTGTATTTGGGTTGAAACGGGTAAAGACTTAATAGACTATGGGTTGGAATGGGCTAGTAAAAAATATGTTAAAATTTGAACGGGTCAGGATGGGTGGCCTGACTCAGGATGGGCTATGAATACCGGATGGGCCATGAATACTCAAAAGCTCAAAAGCTCAACCTCAAACCACAAACCACTGCCACCATCACCTCTTTCAGCCTCCACACCACTCTCAAAATCAGTTAATCTTCGTAGTCCATCGGCGTTTTCTAGCCGTCGACCTCAAAACCTCAAAACCACAAACCACCGTTGACCTCAAAACTCAAAAGTCCGTCGCCGTCGTCGCTTCCTTCTTCCTCAAACCACCGTTGACCAGACAACTACCGTCCACCATTGTCGATTAGACCACCGAGCCACCAACAGTCCACCACCGTCGACCAGACCAGTAGTTCGCTACCATCGGTAAGCCACAAATTGTACGCATATATTTTTATTTGTAGTTTATATATTTTTATGGTGTTTGTTGAAAAATCAATTTTTTTTTAATTTTTTGACCCGACCCATCTTGACCCGACCCATCTTGACCCGAACCCATCTTGACCCGAACCCATCCTGACCCGTTTTTGACACAAACCCGTTCTGACCCGAGCCCATTCTAACCCAAACCCGTCTTGACCCGATACCCGACCCGACCCGACCCGCCCATTTTGCCAGGTATACTAAATATGTATTAAATGGAAGCAAAATTCTCCAGTTAATTTCTCAAGCCTTTGGATCTTGTTCTATAATTTATTCAATAACGTAATCATTAATTCTTGTAATTTTCAGTAGATCTGTTACACGATCGAGATTTATAGTGATAAACCAAACTTTGTTTTAGCATGATCATGCGTTGCCATTGGTTTGAATAATCGACGAATCCAGAGAAGTCATCCTCTTATGAAATAAGAGATCGAACATATCATATTTGAACTAAATACTCTCGTTATACTGTATATTACACCCATCAGTTTCTCTCGTAATCAAGTCGTAATATGTACCTCAAGTTAAAGCATACAAAAACATTACCTTATAATCAAGTCATAAATTGTTTCTTAGTAGTAAGATACGCCAGTCATTTTGCATAAACTTAACGAACTTTTGAAACGAGTTAGTGTTAGAACTAAAATTGTTACAAAATGAAAAACACATAACCCAAACAAGTAATTTATATAATACTAATTATCAACTTTGTAATGTTTAGTGGGTTGTATGATTTATTTAGTGGGTTGTACCCATGTTTGTTTTTTTCTTAAACTAAACTTTTTTTTTATTTTAACCTTCTACTTTTACATCTTTTACAATTTAACTCTAATATTTTTTTAATTTTCATCTTTGATCCCTCAAACTTTTCATATTATACATTTTTTTTGTTTTCCGTCCAAATTTTACGAGTAACACACCGCAACACGTGTGTGTGATTAAACATTTTTACCCTTTCTTTTTCCAGTTTAATTATAGATTGATTTACTCATTATTTTATATATTTTACATTTCGCTTACGTAATGTAATGTTTTTACGCTTACTTTTCGTTTGATTTTATTCTCTTCGTTTTTTATTTACTTTTTAATACGAGTTTCTTTCGGTGTTTGTGGTCACTTGCGATTGTCTGCCATACTGTAATTGATGACACTTGACACGGTTTTACGACCCCTGCAAGGGGGCTTAATACTAATGTTTAATAAGTTAGATCTCAAAGGAGAGCCATGACCAAACCACATGAGCCTTTTGTGTTAGTAACTTTAATTTCTTTTATTGGGTCTATATATGAGTTTGACTGTGAAAGGCGTATATGAAGTTTTAACCAATGTTTTTAGAACCGGATCGGACGTCGAACCAGACGCCTTACTAGTTTGGTGGTCGGATCGAATTTAAGAACCGGATGACGTCTTAATTATATATATAGTATATTATATATATAGTTATATATATGATTAAATATAAGTAATTTATATATGTATTTTATAGTTATATATAAAACTTAAATATAACACACTAATTTATGGTTCAATAAGCGTTAGATGTGAACCGGACCGACCACCTAGCTGATTCCCGGTCGGACCGGCCGGTCCGATCCTGTCCCAACAACAATGGTTTAAACCTCATTTTGACTTTACAATATTCCTAATTTAACGATACAAATTAACGACCGTTAGATAAAAGAACTAAAACTGAAACAAATCACATATATAAAGGTTGTCTAGTATAATTAATAAAGATATATATTGATAAATAAAATAAATTATAAAGATAAATCTTCTGTAATTTACTCTTTTAAAAATGACTGACTAGTATGTAATGAACACAAATCAAGCTCCTCTTATTAGCCAACATCACCTACAATTTTATTTCTCTAGCTATTTGTGCGATTCAAATTTTATTTAATGTTATTATGTGTTTGTGTGATTCTTAAGGCCACTTTATTTCTCAACAAATATTGAATATTTAATTAAATTGTCATACTGGTCTTTAAAGTCTAAAAATACTAAAAGCTTTGAACTTTCTATCAAGATGCAAACATGATACCAAGATAAGACCTTTTGAAACTTTCCCTGCTCGGAAAAAGCAGTGAGCCACAAGTGACTTTGGGCATCAATTTAGCTTTGACATAATGCTAGTACCACGACATAGGATGTGCTTTTATACCAATATTATTTTTTTTTCTGTATAGTAATGGTTTAACTTAAACTAGTTATGTTCACCGCGCGTTGCCGCGGGGAGATTAAAACGATTGTTAATAGGCCTCATTTCGAGAACTAATTTAGGGCCAACGTTTGATTTCGAAAGGTATTTCAGATCATAATAAGGTCAATTAGCTTTTGTTTCATGGCCATAATCAATTCACACATAATCAAATACTAAACAGACTACAACATGTACGCAAGGACCCAGGCCTCTTACCTTTCAAACATTCTGCACCTAAGCTAAAGTTCACCGTGTGTACCTAGCACCCTCACCTACAGACATGTTCCAGAAACAATAAATCGATTAGAATACCATCAATAATAGAATATGAAACATCAAAACAACCAAATACAAATAAGATATAAAAGAAAACACGAGCAAAAATCCTCTACAAAACCACCCTCTCCACCGGCGACCACCGCTACACCACCGTCACATGGCACCGCACTGCCACCGCCCATGGCCTCCACATAATCAAACTGCAAAATCCAAATTGGGGATTTCAATCAATCAAATGTAATCAATCAAACTGCAAAATCCAAATTGGGGATTTCAATCAAGGTACCTTAGCAGTAGTATACACAGGCTGAGTATCAAACCCAAAGCTCTGAATCACTTCTTGAGCTTTCTTCGATGACTCGGTGATCACCGGCGTCGCGATCTTCACCGCCTCTCCTCCGGCCTGTTTCAGCACCGGCATCGCCACTTCCATCGCCGACGACAGAAACTCCGCCACCGTCTTCACCACATTCCCCGTTATCTCAATCACATCAGAACCCACCTTCTGCACCTGATCATACTTCTCCTCCACCTAAAAACCCACCCCCAAAACACCCAATTCAACCAAATTACAACACAATTTGAGCAATTGAAATTGAACAGATGAAATCAGAGCATACGAGAGTAATACCCACCTGGGTTATCGATGAAACGATGTCCTCTTTGGAGATAAACGATGGGTTGAACCATCCGTTGGTTCTTGTTCTGTGAAAAACAAATTCATACAGCATAAAGAAATCATCAAGCAAAAGCAATCTCCAATAGACAAAAATACGATTCCAGACGAAATTAGCAATGAACTATCAATCTATTACAAAGAAAAACAATTCCATCGAGCGTCGAGATCTCAAAAACTCAATCGTTCAATCATGCAATCACAACAACTATAATCAATTAAATACTCAGCAAATCAAAACAAATATCAAAACAATCAACACCAATTCACTCACCATAAAACAGTTCCACGACCACTCAGTGCCATCTTCTCTAACAACCTTGGGTCTCGAAATCCCCCAATAACTCGAAGGCACAACCTGATCACCACCCTCCTTATTCGCATCAGCCTGCTTCACCGACGGCGCCTTCGCCGCCGGCTCCGCCGTTGAGCTTATCATCCTCCTCCACTGAAACCTCCCAAAATCCTGATCCCTAACCATTACAGCCTCGTCAAACGACCTGAAACTTAACACCACCGTTGCCTCCATCTCCGTCGACTGTGACATGCTTCCTCCTGCGATAGAGTAATACCCACCTGGGTTATCGATGAAACGATGTCCTCTTTGGAGATAAACGATGGGTTGAAGCATCTTTGGAGATAAACGATGGGTTGAAGCATCTTTGGAGATAAACGATGGGTTGAAGCATCCAACGATGGGTTGAAGCATCCGTGGGTTCTTGTTCTGTGAAGTTCTTAGGGTTTTGTTGGTACGGTGGCACTGTAGCCACCGACCAAAGTCTTTAATATATATTATATAATCTGTCCTATATGAACCGGTAAAGCGTCCGGTTCACTATCGGGTCCGGTTTTAAAAACATTGAGAATAGGTGTAAAGGTAAAAGGTGGATAGTTTGACTTTGGATTTCACATGGAAGATGGACACGTCTAACCCTTCTTTCTTCTTTCTTCTTTCTTTTCAATACGCCCATCACCACTCCACTTTTTGAATTTAATGTAGCTTATCCACATTTATTTTTAGTATCTAGAACACTAGGTTTAAGTTGTGTCATATAGTTTTTTCATTTAAATTGAGTTTTTCATGAGGGTGTGTTTATGTTTGAATTGACGGCGACTGACTGATGTACAAACTTTCATTTGTGAACATACCAATCTAGTGCTACAAGATTCCGTACTTGAGTGTAAAGAGGAGCGGGTGGGAGTGAAGTGGGTCCTTTTGTACATAAGACAAATAAGTAAAATCCTCGTGGACGGATTGTATATAGATTTGAACCCATCGAACCGAGTTAGAACAAAGATATCTTTTGAGTTTTTTTTTCTAGAATGATGTTATAAATTTTATTTATCACAATGGATGTTTTGAAAAGTATTTACCAAAATGGATATTTATTAAAAACTTTCATTTTCTCACCCATAATATTATTGGACAAAAGAAGTTTTAGTTTTAATTTAATAATGTTATTTAAAAAGGGTTAAAGGAAAAAGTTTTTATAAACCCAAATCGACCTGCAGTTTAATATTAAAGTTTCTTTTAAAATAAACTGTTTTTTGTTCTTCATAAATGTTTTCTTAAAACCTTTTTAAATATAAAAGACTGATACCAATATTTGAGACGTATAACATTCATTTTATCTACTATTATTAGATATCTATTTTGTTTTCACATCTTTATTTAAATATTAGAAAAGCAACAACTTAAATTTATAATGTTAAATATTTACTATGATACTTGAACAAAAAATATGATAGTGAAATCAATATATGTTCAAAAAATGTAAAGACCATTTAAATTTTTTTCTTATCAGGATAAATCGTTTTTTAAATACATTTGTATTTCCGATTACATTTTATACAAAAGTGTCCAAAAAGTATATATGTTCAAAAATTAAAAGACACAAATGTTTGTAAATTTTTCACAAAATTTATGAGAATTGTTGATAAAAAGAGTACAAACATCACACAAAGTTTATAAAAGAAATATAGAACATTTATAAAATAGGTTTTAAACTATGACAGTTCCATTAGTTTTTTTTTTATAAAACTCGTTAGGACGTCTCAAATATTAATATAATATTTGAATTTAAAAAAGGCTTTGAGAAAACATTTATGAAGAACTAAAAACATTTTTTTAACTGGCAGGTCAAAAAAATGGGTTTTTTAAAACTTTTTATTTTCACCCTTTTTGAATAATATTATTCAAATAAAAAAACTTTTATATCTAATAAAACTATGAGTAAGATTTTTGATAAATATTACTTTTTAAAACATTCATTTTGGTAAATAAAATTTCTAACAAAAGTCGATATCTTTTACGTATATTATGGCAAAGGATCTTTGAAACCTTTTTAGTGGTATGATTTTCAAAGTTGTTAATTTCGTTTGTCTCACCATTTTTGTGAAAGTTGAAGTATGACCAGTTACTACCATAAACGTGGGTGTTGAAAATGTTATATAACAACCTTTTTAAAACATCAACTCCACTAGATGCTTTAAAGCTTAACTTAGCTTTTGAATTTAGCTCCAATACCATATGTTATGTCTATATCGTTACATTATTTGCATTTATAGTTTGTTTCTTTAATACGCATAGACTTTTCTAAAGACAGTAGTGTGATAGATTTATGTTTTGTCTTTACATAAGAAAAAATGACCATATGTTTTAAACCAAAGTTATCACTTGACAAAAATACCATATATCCTAAAAATAAAAATTATATGTAGCATACCAAACAATCAACAAGTCATATAAAAAGTCCAAATATATAATAAAAATAATCAC
>BJCO01377966.1:0-10692 GCA_018326465.1 Flaveria floridana | reverse complement strand
TGTCGAATGAAAACATTTTAAATGTAATGCAACTCATTTCTAAACAAAACTTACATCAAAATGTATGCACGGAAACGTTTTATATTTGACTGGACTCATACCTTTATATATAAACGTAAGAAATTAGTTTTTTAAGTAAAAGTTGTACCGAGAAAAACCCAGAAATTTAAAAACATAATGTGGTCAAAGTGACGTGTCAAAATTGACCAGTTATATTTAAATTCAATATACAAATATAATTCAATAAACAAAATATTATTATTATTTAAAAATATTTTTATTATTATTATAATTATTAAACAATTATTATGATTATTTTATAATTGTTATTACTCTTCGATACCATGAATCTAAAATTAAACGTAAAAATTAGTTTTTTAAGTAAAAATTGTACTAAGGTAAACTCAAAACTTTGAAAACTTAATGAGATTAAATTGACATGTAAAAGTTGACAAGCTAGATTTAAATTGATAAAAAAATTATTATTAGAACTATTTAATTATTATTATGATATAATTTAATAAAGTGACATGTCAAAATTGACCAGTTAGATTTACATGATTCAATAACAAATATTATTATTATAAATATATAGTTTACTAAAATTATTATTATTATTATTATTATTATTATTATTATTATTATTATTATTATTATTATTATCATTATTATTACTGTTCAATACCATGTGGATTTATATAAGAGTAAAGTAATTAGGCATCTTCTCCGAAGACATACATTATATACAATAGTAAAATAATGTTATGTAAATATACGAGTTTTAGACCAGAAAATAGCAAGAACATTTGTTTGTTTTTTTAACTTGTTAGATGTTTATATATTAAGAAAACAATTTTTTCTTGATAAAGTATGTTGAGAATGGACTTTTTTTTTCTTACGTTTACTTCTTCACAAGTTTGTTCAAATTTTAGCATGTAATTGTACTTTAATGTTTATAAAATTGTCAAGGGACTTTTGATAGATTTTTATGGGGGAAAGTTTTATTGATAGATTTTATTAGGAAAAACAAAAAGTTGTTATTTTTTATAGTTTTTGCCTTCTTTTAACTTTTTATGTTTTATTTTGTGTATATGGGTAATTTAACCCTTGTTAACTCATAAATTTAAGGAGAAACCCACGCAAATTGTATGAATCATGTTTACTCTACTAGAGAAGAATCATACAATTTAAACCTGTTAACTATCCTACAATAGAATCACCCGCTTCCTACATTCTTAAATCCTTTTTTTCTTGATAACCATTATTTGACAAAACAAGAAACTGGAGACAAGAAATCCATTAAATAATCTCTATAGCTTTTATGCAAATACCAAAACATGGAAAGTACAAGCACAAGATGCATATGTTATTTTGTGTCTACAATATTTTACAAAACATTAGTAACTAAAAATGCAACATTTGGAAACACCAAAAGAACAAATCAAATATTTATGTTTCCAATAAACTTAGAAGACATTAATTGCATAATTCTGCGTAAGTCGTAACAGTGAACAAATAAAAAAAATTCAAGATCACTAGCGCACGTGCAGGAGATCCAAAAGTCACGTGCACCAACATATTTTTTTTTTATGTTTCCCACTAATGTAATAGTGACTTGTATGCTACGTTGCACAACCAACTAAGATTATTAAACAAATCATAATATTAGTGTTACATTTTCTCACATTTCTTGACACCAACTACGATTATTAAACAATTCATAATATTATTGTTACATTTTCTCCCACATTTCTAGACACGACATAGATTTCAAGATGAAAAAAAAAAGGATAATTTAATCAAAATTTTGAAGAAAAAGAAAATAAAGATTTAGATTCAAGTGAACTCAATTTCGTTGGCCAACGCCAAAGTGAAACCTTCCTTTGCCCTTGTCATTGAAGGCGTACTCAAGTCTCAGAGGACCTAATGGTGAGGCTACACGCATACCGACACCATAACCATATCCGCTTCCGGGCTTTGATCTTGGACCAGCCGGATCACCTTCAACGCACAAAAAAAAGCATGTAAAACAGGTGGGTATCGCACGGGTTGGGTAAGTAGTCAAAACCGTCAATTTCACTATGAAACACTTTGTCAAAAACTTCTGTTCTTAAAAATTAATCAATATCCCCATGGGGAGGAGTTACACCTTAGCAAATATACCCTTTTACCCTGATTAACATAATAGATTAATTTAGTTTCAACAAGAATATTTAACTAAAGCACACATCCTGTTTACCTAGACATCCATCTTACTATTGTTTTTTCGATTTAGTACTTTTCCTTTAATTAAATCTTCAAAAATCCAGTCCTAACATATTCAAATGTGAACTAACTCCAAATTTTAGGTACCACTTCATATTCACATGTGAAATCCTAGTCGTCAAAGGCGCTCCAACAAGCCCTCGCTTTAAGCGCCTTGCGCCTAGGCCCAAGGCGCGCCCTTTTGCCCCTTAAGTGCGCCTTCTGCCTTGAACTGTGAGTCCCAGACGCGAGTATAGGACTGCATATTGTCAAAATCCTACAAGTGCATGCCTAGGTCCCTAAGTGACACAACGCAGCCTTGTCGTCTCGCTTCAAAAGCCCCATATTCAGACATTCAGCACATTTCAGGCCAAATTCCAGCCAAAATTGTGTGAACATGTCAAAAACAATTACACTAGCCTAAAACAAGACTGGAAATCTGAAATCAACCTAAAACAGCCTAATTTAGCTTTAAACAAACCTAAAGAGCTAACCCATGTCCGAAACCTCTAAAAATGGTATTTCTATACTATGTTTCTCGCCTAAAAAAAAGCTCCCGAGCCTTGCGCCTAGGCCCAAGGCGCACCCTATACGCCTTGAGTGCCCCTTACGTCTTTCGGCCACTATAATGTGAACATTTCAACCACTAGTATATAAATGTACTTTTACCATGTAAACTCACATGTGAGCATGCAGCATATAAAGTTATGTATTTCCATGTGAACACTACTCATCCTACCTACCCATACTATGTCTTTTAGGTTATTAAGATTTCTGCACGAAACAAATTCCCATGCGAATATGCAGAGATGTACCAATTCTAAAACTTAGTGCACTCACATGTGGACACGGTTATGAAGCATTGTACAAATTTAAGATTTAGTGTATTTATGTAAATATGACATCATTCATAAATTTCAGAACAAATGTTTATACACATGAATATGAAGCACGACAAGACCCTGTTATCGAGTTCCTAGTTGTTTAGTTGCTTCTATTATATATATAGTGGTGGTTCAAATGAAATTAAGAAATTATTATATTACCATTTAACCTTGAATATAGTATAACTTGTTAAGGGTCTTATAGATAAGGTACTTCCTGGTAAACCTGTGAGTACACTATAATTCCTAATGGTTCAACAAATAGCATAGTCACCAGTGAATATAGTGAATAAAATGGTTCCTAAATACTTGGTGGTTCTCATGTGAACCACCACTAGATGTGTTGGTGCGCGTGTATGGGTGGCTGCATGTGTATGCGTGGTAAGTTATCATTACAAAAACAATAGTCTTCCAATAGATAATTTTAGGGTTTGTAATTTGTATACATTTAAAAAAAAGATTGTGGGCAACTTTCAGCAAGTTTGAAATCATTTCTGTTTGGCTAATTTTTTGTATATGACAAGTTTGAAATAAAACGCAACCCAAATCAACCATGGTGCTCCAAACCATAATGACAAGACAAACTTACCAGGAACAGTTGGGCCTGATCCAAGATCAGTTCCATAGTCGGCGAACATAACTCCCTCTACTGGTCCAACCTGCAAGGTGAATCCAATATATTGAAAAACGAAGAAAGCGGATTTTACACTAAATACTGCCACCTATTATTTAAATTATATCAATAGAGCTCATAGAGTGATTATATCTTCATCATAAACGAGCATAAAAAAAATTCCAGCTAATATCATAGTTATAAAGTTACCGTTAGTATTACTACTTTAAAAGTACATCATTATGCTAGAATGTGCAACTTGCTAGTAAATAAAGAAAAAGTTGAAGATAAGGATTAAAACTTAAAAGCGTTCAATCACCCACCAGAGGTAAGGAAATTTCTCCGCAACCAACACCATATGATCTTCCTGACCCAATATCCCCTTCTTCATAACCTCTAACACTGTTTGTCCCACCAATGGGGAATGCTTCATGAGGAGGGAAGTTACCCACAACATGACCACCTGATAAACTATATTTTTTTACAAAAGTAAACAATTTTACTTTAATAAATAAGAAGTGATAATTTTGTAATAAGTTGATGTTGAGATCATAAATAGGATAACTTACCTTACACTAAAGCGGGCTGGCCCAATCACAAGACCTTTTCGTGCACGAGCAGTAACTCTATTGAAAACTAACCACTCTGACCATACAGGAAGTCCCTGCTCCATAGTAACTACAAACTGCAATATGGGTGGGTTGCTTAACAGGTCATATAGGGTAATTTATAATACGAGTTAGGTAATGGGTCAAACTGAGTAGATTTTGATACGGGAGAAGTTCAGTTTACCGGCTGGATTTTTTGTCCCTTCTTGAATTTTATAAATAACAACTATACTATTTATGATTAGAAAATTATATAAATAAAATACTAAACTAGTTTTTCTGAAAAAAGATAAAATATAAACCCAAATCAATTCATTTCTAGGTGAACGTGTTATGAAAGCCACATTTAGGTCCGATTAGTACAGTGAAACTAGAGAGAAAAGATTCACGTCTTACCAATGAAGAACTAGGATCACTAGAACCAGTATAAACACTTTCAAGTTTAGCAAGTACCATATCATCATGATTATTGCCACTACCACAAATATAAAAACAAACTTGTCATGTTTGACTATTAAGCATCATGGCTTTATAAAACTTGAAAGAAAAAAATTGTTATGATTACCTTGCGGTTAATGGGCAGTTATCAAAGTCTCTTATCATAGGTTTCCCTTTATCATCACGAGCACCAGCACGCTGTTAACACAAAAGATAATCCACAAGCAGAAATGAGTGGTGTGTGTTTTGAACCATAAACATACTTTTTTCAATTATACAATATCCGTGAAAGAATGTATAAATACCTGAAAAACAAGCCCTGCTGTCCCACTCCACTTTGGTCTAAATGGCCGGCTGTACTCAATACCAGCAGTAATTCGACCAATGGTCGGGCTACTGTTGTTGGGTTGATTGCCATGAGGCCCGTGGACAAGAGTCCCAGGTGTCCTGGAGTTCTGAATAACACAGATCACTAAATTACTATCTTGCATTTTTATAAATACTAGAAATGACAAGATGGTCATTGGTGAAAAAGGGTAATTTATTAAGTTTTTGAACAGTCTGTTTGGTTAGGTTGACCCATAAACACTTTTTATCCATTTTAAATTAATATAAACACTTAATGTGTTGATATGATTCCAAAGATTAATTTCACACTAATATAAAAAATGAAACACTTTTTGACATGCTTACTTTTTAGCTAAATTTTCGTATCAACCCATTTGACATGAGACAAATAAAACACAAACCAAATCAACCATTTACTTTTTCAACCTTGATAAAAAATCACGAATCAACCAAAACCAAAACTTTAATGCGTGCCTGTATCATTATCGTTCTTGATGTCCGTTTATCATCTCCTTCAATCCATGGATCGGTGTAGTTGATCCGGAATATTGAATCGATTTGCCCCCTCTCTAGTGAAAGATTAATCTTTTGGTTCCTCCCAAAAAGGTTTCTATGATAAAGCGCGCAACTGCAATGGAAAAATTGATCATAGTTAACTTGTGGAGAAATCTCATCATGTAAACAATAATGATGATTAATGGAAATATCAAAATCTATCCTCAAAGGGTAAATATATATTACCTCCCAATTAGACCTGCTAAAGGGCCACTTGTGATCCTACAAATAGAAGAGACCAAAAGTAAATATTGTTGCACAGGTCATATACAATCTGAAGTGACCATGCAAAGATTCAGATTATTGTTATTGTAATGTTGCTTTGTAGTCATATTTAGCGGATCAGTCATTTATAAATAAATTAATAACAAATTACAAAAAATGTTTGTTGGTCAACCCAACCTGAACCAACTTGTTTCAACATGTACAAAAGAAAACCCATTTCAATCCAAACCCATCATGACCCATTATCCAACCCATTTGTCTTGCACGTGTAGGTACACTACATGGACACAATGAGATCACATACCCACTTGAAATTCCACCACCAGCTGAGATGCCTCCACTTACACGCTCAACTGCATTAATTGTCAAGTCCACCTTCCCAGAGTCTAACAAAATAATTTGAGTTCAATACCCGACATTCAAAAAAAAAATCAAACAACAGACACATACACAAAGTTCAATCAATTATTTAAATAAACAACATTACTTTTGAACAATGTACAAATATATTTAATGCCCATTACCTCCAGCAGGCTGGGGGACAATGCTAACATCCTCCATAATACCCATTGCTAGCAATGTATCTACATCTCTTTTTGCTTGAAGCATGCTATACACCTAATAAGAGCATTATCATTAAGGTTAACACAATATACATATACTTGTGTGAAAAAACAAATTTAAGCAGAAAGCCCTTAGTCTAATACCTGCCCCTTTTTGGTATTAAGTTGGCGAAGTATTGTCTCGGGCCGCGTTTTACCCGTAGTTGGCTCACCACTGAAGTCACAAAACCAAAATGTGTGGTATAAATTATGATGTTGACGTATCATTAAAACAGAATTCCACGTAATTAGCAAAAATAAGGATGTAATCTTACGTTTTACTAAGAAAGCGTACAGATATATTGTTAACCTCTGCTTCTGAAACTTGTAACCTCAAAATTCCCCCAGACAGAATTTCAACTCCTGAAACCTAATGATCACCTCATAATAATATAGTAATTAGTCAATGATCTTAGAGCAAATAATCACCACCATTACAAAGCAACAAACAGCAATAGAATCGAATGCTAACCAAGCCAAAAAGACCACGCTCCATGTACCATCCATTGATGGAGCTTATAACTTCATCTAAACGTCTTATATTCACTATTTTTCCTGCATAACTTGACACAAGTTAAGTTAACAAAACATAAACCTAGTAACCTACAAAGCTACAAATTACATACATTGTACACGATAAACATTTAACATACCATATCCATCACGAAATTTATCCTCTATGAACTTTGTTGGCAGAACATTGGCCCCTTCACATATCAGGCCTTGGAAATCTTGGTTTGGTTCTACCTTATACCAAAATATACTAGCGTAAACATAGCAATTGCTAATTGTATGTAAATTTCTCATGAGAACTTTAACATACTATACTTACATATATAATGCATACTGAAAAACCGCTGATTACATACAATTGAAACCTAATGTATAAGTTTTTACGCATAAAGATCAATACCTGAAACACCAAACGAATGCCATCACGAGTATCAACAGCAACAGGCATACACGAAGAGAAATAGCCACTGCCAATGATCCTATGAACATCTTCTTGAACATCGCGTGCAGTTAAAGCAGAATTGGGTCGACATCGTTTCAACGCTGCAATCGCTTCTTCTTCCAAATCTTTCCTTTCAAGCTCCTCACCGTCCTTATTTCTCACCAAAACCTCACTAATCAGCACACGTTCGTCATCGTTCCGACTCACTGTGTAACTCTTACTCGGTTGAGTCAACTCTCCGCCCTCATCGTCGCCCTTGGTCAACGCCATTGACGCCGAGCACAGTAGCGGTGGTTTCTTCGGGTGCAAGATAGGGGTTTTCCATTTTGGGAGTTTGTTGATAATTGGGTTAGTGTTTATAGAAGAGATGAATTGAGTGAATGAATGTTTAGAATTGTTGATAACTGACGAAATTGAAAGATGGAGGTCGGCGAAGAGGGGTAGCGGCCGCCGCCGGCGGTGGTGGTGGTGGTGTATGGGGGTAAATTTAGGGATTTTGACGGTGGATGATCGGAAATTGAGGTTTTTGTTTTCAGGCATTGTGGTGAATCAGTGGTTTTAGGGTTCAAGAAACAGTGAAGGAGAGAACAAGATGTAATGAAATAGCATTTGGTTGGAAGATTACCTTGAAAAAGATTCGAGCTTGAATTCAGATTTTTTGGTATCGATTTGTTGTAGATGATGACTGTTGTGCTTCAAGATTCTGTCTGACCTAATTACCAAATTGCAGTGGTGAAAGGGGACGTGGATAGTCATTTCAGCCCATTTTAACCCTTTTTACGACCCGCTAAACCATCAAAAACCCATTGGGTCAGCCCTGTGAATTTGTGATAATGTAAGCGAGTAGTCTTGGTTCCAAACCCAACACTGGTTCGGGTT
Source organism: Flaveria floridana (assembly GCA_018326465.1). NCBI lineage: Eukaryota > Viridiplantae > Streptophyta > Magnoliopsida > Asterales > Asteraceae > Flaveria > Flaveria floridana. The sequence continues at coordinate 2,341 of BJCO01377966.1, read as the reverse complement.
GGAACCGATTCGGTTTGATCAACAGGGAAGTCAAAGTCAGAATGGGTTTCAACCTGATTCGGGTTGAAAATATTTTTGAGAATTCTCACGTCAAAGTCGGTCGGAACCGGGAACCGGATAACCTAAATCTTAAAATCGAAACTGAACCCAATGGTAACCTAATTGGTTCGGTTCTTAATCAAGTAAACATGTTCTGGTTTTACTAGAAGAACTAGTAAAGGGCATGTAGCTTTTTGAAATCAAGAATTGAGAATTGACATCTTTTTGAGTGATTGGGGATACCACGTATTTTTGTATAATCTAATAGTAGGTTTAGTGGTGTGAGTTATAAGTTATTCGTTCCTATGTGTGCACACTAGAACACATGTAAAAGTCAAAAAATCGAATCGTGGCAATAAAACATGTAGGTCTACTTTTGATGCCAATGCTCAAGCGAGCATGGAATTACTGCTTGCACCTATGACGTTAAACGTAGTACATCGGAGCAGCCCATGCGTGTACAGCTGAATCGACTGGTTTCGTAAAACCGGTGACTATGATCTTGAAAGTTGGATAATCACAAGACAACTCCATTAAAAGACGTTGAATCCAAGTTATTAGACATTTGTTCGTTTTTGAATCATACCTAGTTTGTATTTAATGTAGTTGTTAAGGATTTAGAGACATCGTTGAGGATTTAGGGGCGTGGGACGAGCTAGAAAAATATATATTAAAGGAAAAAAACTATAAATCATTTGTGTGTGATGGACAAACTTAATAGATGTTAAATGGTTTGACCCAAACCATATGAAGTAAAAATAAGTTAATTTAAAATGTATAACGAATCAGTTTTATAGTTTTTATTTAAGAAAAAATACACATAATATATATAAACTTTTTTCTTTCAAAAATTTGCTCATTCGCAAGACCAGGCTTTAGGCGGTCGCCCCTCTCGCTAGGGCCCTCCTAAGTCCCTAACCACTCTTGTCATATGATTCCATGTAAATTTCAATAGAGATACAAACGTATAACCTTATTCACGAATTCATTTTTTATATAAACAATTTATCATAACTTGTGACATAAGTGTTTTCTATATCAAATATTACCAATTTCCACAGCACCACCAACCGTTCTATGACATACAAACAACCGTTCCATGACATACAAACTTACATTTACTACTAATATACTACTACAAGTAGTAATCCATTCACCAGGAATAAACACTAATTTTGTTTCTCAAATTAAGAAGATACCCAATGTGTCGTTCAAAAAAAACATACCAAATGTTATTAACCGTTAATCACAAATTCACGATCACTTACAAATCAAATATTAATTTAGGAATCTACAATTGCAATAATTACAATAAGATACGATATCCAAACAAACAGATTGCTCAATCGTTAAAAGTCCTACCGTTATCTATAAACTTTCACCCAAAGTTATCTATCAAAGGTCGGGTGATTGTTAAAATGTTTTGTAAATAAAGTAAACATATTTTTTAAACTTTAAAAAGTATTTTAACACTAAAATATAAATAAAAGTCATACAAATATGAACACAAGTTTAAACGATACACACATCTAGGCAAACATTAGTAACAACTCATTATACATTTATTCGACAACAATTGAGCATTTGATCTTTGAAACTCATTTATACTTTCAATAAAAGACATTAATCTTCAAGTCATATTATTAAACCAAACCAAACACTCGTTTGTCTCACGCGACTCGTTTACTAAAATCCGTCAAGGTTCCACCAATTATCCCGGTCTTTATCGTCACTTGTATTCCAGATTTTTCACTTAAATCTGAAAAACCATGAGCTATAGAACAACACCAGAACTATTGCAAAATCCCCAATTTTTCCTCTCTTTCACAACATATATTTCTTAATCTAATCATCTATTTATCTCAACTCTTCACCACCAACCACCATCAATCTTTCTTCTCCGATCACTTAACATGATGAACAACATGATAAATCCTCCATTGATTCCGGCGAAAAACTCTCCTCACCGTCGACCCAAGCTCGGAGCCCTTTTACACGGCTCCAAACCCAACGTCCTACGCACTGCCGATCAAGACCTGCAACTCGACGTCACCACCCGTGCCGATGACCGCCGGAGCAACGCCACCGTCCCATCTCCCTCATTCTCTCCGGCGTTTTCTCCGGCCAATTACTTCATGTCCCCGTTCCACCAAACGTCGCCGTTTTCCAAATCCCCATGGACCTTCTCTACCTTCAACTCCCACTCCGACGTAATCTCCGGCGAGCAGGTACATCGGTGATCTTTATTTCATTTACCTGGACTTTAACAAGTGTCCCAAAGTTACTCTTTTAGTGTTATATA
>BJCO01377936.1:0-11005 GCA_018326465.1 Flaveria floridana | reverse complement strand
CTAAAACCGAAAATCTTTTTGTGTTTTTGGATTTTTTAAAGACATGAAAATAAAATAAAGAAAAATTAAAAAAATTAAAACAAAAAGACGGAATATGTACTAGAATCTTCTGGAATCACATCACTTTTCTTTTTGATGCCATTGACCTCTAAGAGATATAATAACCGAGGTTTATCAAATGCTTTTGTGTAGAGGTCGGCGCGTTGAAAATCCGTATTAATTTTACCAACATCGATTAATTGCTTTTCAAAACAATCACGTATAAAGTGATATTTAATACCGATGTGTTTTGTCTTTTGGTGTTGGACCGGATTTTAGTGACAGCAATTGCAGTAGAATTATCAACATAAATAGGGGTGTAAGAAAATTGCAAACCATAGTCTCGCATTTGCTGTTGAATCCAGATGATTTGAGAATAGCAACTTGCAGCAGCAACATATTCGGCTTCACATGTCGATAGAGCTACCTGCGTCTGCTTTTTACACTGCCAGGTGACTAATCGTCTTCTAAAGAACTAACATCCCGCTGAGGTTGACTTGTAGTTCATCTTGCAACCACCATAATCCGAGTCACTATACGCTGTAAGCTCAAAGTCATCATCATGAGGATACCACAACCCAAGTGTTGGAGTACCCTTCAGATAACAAAAGATCCTATTTACCCTAATTAGGTGATTCACTTTTGGTTTAGCCTAATACCTGAAACAGAGACATGTGGCATACATAATATCAGGACGAGAAGCTATGAGGTACAGGAGAGATCCGATCATTCCTCAATACATGGTGGCATCGACCAGATCACCATTTTTGTCGGGTGCCACATCATGGTTCGTAGCAAGTGGAGTCCCAGCAACCGTTGCATTCTCCAGGTCAATCTGACTAAGAATATCTCCGACATATTTGGTCTGATGCAGGAGGATACCATGTGGTGTCTGATCTACTTGTAAACCGAGAAAGAACTTAATTTCTCCCGTGGCCCTCATTTCAAACTCAGCTTTCATCACAGACTCAAATTCTTTACACAATGCTTTGTTCTTGGAACCGAAGATTATGTCCTCTACGAAATTTGCACCAGTCGTAAATCAGCATCCTTTTCTTTGATGAACAATGTGCAGTCAATGACCCCTCTGTGAAAACCATGTTTCAGCAGGTGAGTAGAGAGTTTCTCGTACTAGGGTCGAGGGGATTGATGAAGCCCGTACAAAGCCTTGTCCAGTTTATAAACTCTATCCTGATGATAAGGATCCTCAAATCTTTCTGGTTGACTGATGAACACTGTTTCCCGGATTTCACATGGAGTGATGCACTTCTCACATCCAGTTGATAGACTTTAATCTGCATATTGGATGCATAGGCTAAGAAGATACGAATAGCTTCCATCCTTGCCACAGGTGCGAACACTTCATTGTAGTCAATTCCTTCGACATGTCTAAACCCTTGAACCACAAGTCGAGCCTTGTTCCTGATTATGACCCCTTGGTCATCTTTCTTACACTAAAGAACCCATTTTGTGCCTATCACCTTTGCACCTTTTGGTCTGTCCATAAGTGTCCAGACTCCTAACTTCTTGAACTAAAGGAGTTCTTCTTGCATAGCACTTACCTATGCTTCATCTTTTAAAGCCTCGCTGACATGCTTAAGCTCAACTTGGGAAACAAAGAAATGATAAGCACTGTCGTGTAAGTAACCCTTTTCCATGACTGCAGCATAATCAGCTGAGTATAGCGGATTTCGTGTTTGAACTCCCGATAGAATATCCCCTATGATGTTATCCAGGGGATGATGTATATTGACTCGATTTCCTGGAGTGGTGGGTACTGTGACTTCAGTATCCAGATTCTGAACTGTTGGGGTATGTGGTTCAGAAGTGTCAGCTGCATCATGATCAGAGGTTGGAGTGCTTTCGGTAGTAGGAACCTGTTCTTCTTGTTCAACATTTATGGTTTCAACATCTTTAACATCAGAGGAAGAATCACTTACCTCAAGCTCTCCCCCTAAAGGGCTAGAGGTATCATTTAGCAGAACTAATGATGTAGAGTCTAGTGTGGGAGCATTCAGAACATCGTACATCATTCGTGCAGCTAAGTCATCATCAGAGTGGGAGGGAGGTAGATTGAAGGATTTGAAAAATCCATCATAATCAAAGAAAAAAGAAGGTCCTTTTCCTGCAAGGGGGTGGTGTATCTTTGAACATCAACATTGCACCACACTTCTACCTGACTAGCGGAGTTATTGTAAACCCGTTTGTCTGGTATATTGTATCCAAGGAAGATACATTCTTTTGCCTTCTCGCAGAACTTCCCAGTCTGATTCTTCTTTAGCAGCATGCAGGGTGCACCAAATGGTTCTAAATACTCTAAATGGGGTTTCCGTTATTGGAGCAACTCATAACAAGTTTTTCCATGACGTTTGACTACCAAGACCCGATTTAGAGTGTAATATGCATTAGCTATTGCCTCTTCCAGAATTGAACTAGAAGTTTGGAGTCAGCTAGCATAGTCCTTGTTGTCTCTATCAAGCTTCGATTCTTCCTATCAACAACACCATTCATTTGTGGAGTGTAGGCAGAGGTAAACTGATGAACAATTCCTTTCTCTCGACAAAAGGCCTCCATTCACTGATTCTTGAACTCTGTCCCGTTGTCTGATCGAATTCTTCTTACTTTTAGCTTGTAGAGAGACTAAATGTGATAATGAGATGTTTGAATTATTCAAATGTCTCTGATTTAGCTTTTAGAAACATCACCCAAGAGAATCTTGAGTAATCATCCGTCACCACAAAGCAGTACCAATCACCGGCTATGCTTTTTGTGCTTACTGGGCCAAACAGATCCATGTGTAGAAACTCGAGAGGAATGTTGATAGAATTCACTTTCTTTGCTTTGTGAGACTTCTTGGTCTGTTTCCCATTCTTGCAGGCGACACAGAAATCTGGAAGCTAAAAATTTTTGACTATAACACCATCTACCAGATTGTTCTGAACTAGATGGTTCATCTTCCTTGGACTGATGTGCCCCATTCTCCTATACCAAGAGACTGAATCTCTTTCTGTTGCTTTTGACAAGAAGCACTTAGTTGTAGACTCAATTGTGGAGGCTTTTGATAGGTCCAAGACATAAAGGTCGTTATATCTTGAAGCCGACAAGAGAACTTGTTCCTCCGGGATGACATACTCCTTCTTTAGTATGTAGCACCTCTTGTTGTCAAATACAACCTTAAACCCCTTATCAAAGATTTGGGAGATGGAAAGCAAGTTGTTCTATAGTTGCCAAACATAGTTGACCTTGTCAAACTTCACTTTCTCGTTTCACACTTCGCCTTGCGTGGTGATGTAACCTCCTTTGTTCCCAACGAATGACACGTGTCCCCCTTTAATCTGCTTGACGTTGCAAAGGATGGATGAATTCCCGGTCATGTGCCTGGACGCCCCATTATCAATAATCCAGGTATTAGTGACAACGCTGTAGCGGACACCCTGCACATACAAATGGAAATCATTAGTTCAGGTTTGGGACCCAAGCCTCAACTGGCTTGGGTGTCCCAGAGATATCACATATCCTGAACTTAACTCACTAACCTTCAGAGGATGAGGGCACTTCTTTCTCTTTCTTATCCTCACTATCAGACAAAAAACATGATTTTTCTTTCCATAAACCAGTTCTGTGTAAGGCCTGTTTGTGGTAGACAGACAACTGGCTTATGGTTTGAACAATAGGTTCACTAATAATCCTAGATTAAATATTAGGTGACACAGCTTCACTTTTAGCTTTTCTATGTTGACTTTGGTGTTTTGAAGGAGTATTAGATCCGATTTTAGAAAATTTTTGTTTTTCATCATCAAAAAGTTCTATTTTCCTTTTAGGGGTCTGATAGTAAGGATAATTTTGAGAGATGTGTCCTCGTTTTCCACAACTGTAGCAGGATCTCCCTTCGACAGTGTGGGGAAAGCGTTGACAAGGGGTTGAGTTTGGTCGGGGGCTGGGTAGTTTCTTTTCACCTTTAGATGTTTCACCTTCTTTAACAAAATTAATTGTTTTGACATTTGGAACACCTTTTGCTTTCATTTTATTTAAATTTTGATGACTTGCTGGTTTAGGGTTTGTTGACTTAGATTGTTTAGGTTCTGAAATAGACATTTTTGAACCTGACTCTAAGTGGACTTTCTCAATTTTATCAGTCAAGTCTTCAACAGGCGTCTTATCTGTTGATCTGAAAGTAGTATTCTTCTATTCAGTGACAGACTTCACAGTTTTACTCGTAGAATTTGGATCATTGACTAGAGGAGTAGACACCACATGATCCTTGATCGGGTTATTATTGATTGGTTTACATTTAGTGCTAAAAAAGATAGCATGTGGTGGCGGTACTACTTTACAGTTTTCCCCGCCATTTCGTTCTTTCACTAAGTTTTGAACTATATGTGAGGAACTAGCCAAACTGTGCAGTTTTTGTTTTAACGATTCAACTTCTACTTGCAAAACTGCTTTCTCCTTTTTAGTTTCTTCAAAATCATTTAAAAAGAACTTAATATCATTGGATTGATTTAAAGCAACAACCTCGGTTTCCCTAAGTTGTTTCCCTTACAGTTCTATCTTTTCTTTGAAGCTGCACTCATTTTGTTTTAACACACGGTTTGCTTTAGTGCAGAGTTGTAAATCATTTACTAGATTATCATTGTGATCTAATAACCTAGCAAAATTTAAATCAATTCTTTCCCTAAACTTATCACATTCAGAAAAATCAGGTTTATCAAATAATTCATCTTTAGAATATACCTGTGTAGAACTAGACGAATCAGCCATCAATGCATTGTCAGATTCTTCAGTGACTTGAGATTCTGAATTAGCAGCACTTAACTCTTCTTCAACTAAGTGATCAACGACATCCCTAGCTTCTTTGATATCGGAACTTGCATGATCAGCTATGATATCTCCCTCACTCGTAGGTCTATCATACAAGGTATCAACAAATGCATCATTGGATTCACCCTCGGATACGAATTTGAAGGACCAGTCTTGTCCTTCATCACCTTGTGCAACCAAATCCTTAGAATCTTCACTTGAAGATGCTCTAACCTTCTCATTGTCTTGATGGTTGAACATGAGAAAAGGGTTTCCATTCCCAGTCTTCTTTGGCTTTGTGCACTCACGTTTGAAGTGCCCCTTCTCTCCACAATTGAAGCACGTGACTTCAGTTTTGTTAGATCCAAATGTTTTGTCTTTTGTTGCAACCAAATTCTGCCCCGTCTTCTTGACAAACTTCTTGGCTCTTCTAACAACATTAGCTAAGGCCCACATAATATCCATGCGTTCCTGTTCAGTTTCATCAACTTGATCGTAGTCTTCATCAGCAAGATGATAGTTCCCAATCTTACTAGCAACTAACCCATCATAAGATTGAATAACGGCAGGTAGAAGGTCCATATGTTCTTTAGCAACTTCCACGGTGACATTTCCGAGATTTTTGGTCTTTAACTTGGTAGTATTTGCCTCAGGAACAATATATTGGGTGCTAGTTGACCCTGACGTTTTGGTTCCTGATAAGCTGCTTTGAGAAGGTGCAAAAGAGTTAGACACAAATGCCGTTTGAAACAGTGCGCCTGATGTAGAAGGAGTTGGAACTGAGTTGTATAGTGTACGATTCTGAGCATAGAATCCCTTCTTTGACTTGTATTTCTGACGCAGCTCTCCCCCCCGTAACTTCAGAATGAAATCATTTGTCTAAAGTGGCAAGAATGTCGTTTTGCCTCAAATTAGACTCAAATGGATCCCATTTGTCTGGATCAGCAAAGCTAAAGACTTTATCTTCCATGGATGTGGTCACGCCATGAGTGTGCAACTCACTCATGAAATGATAGAATCTGTCGATGATATCATCCAAGCTCTCTTTTTCAATTGGTGAGAAATTGTCAAATTCCTTTTTAAGAGCTTTTGCTTTCAGTGCTTTTAGAGTTGCATTGCCTTCGTATCTCTTTTCCAAGGCCTCCCATAATTTCTTTGACTACTTGTTCTTAGAAAACTGGTGAAATGTATCCTTAGGTATAGACTGAGTCAACAAGGCATATGCTTTCTTTTTAGCATTATGCATAGTCTTCTGGGATTCACTCATTCCTCCTAAAGTCAGCTTTACCCCATTAGCACGGACTGGTGTCACATAACCAGTCTCAATAGACATCCACAAATTGGGGTCAACTCCATTCAGGTAGATTTCAAACCATTGTTTCGATTATGGGTATTCATCCAACGTTAATAGCTTTGGCGGTTTGTTGTGGTTCCCGATTTCACTTTCAAGAAGTAGAAGATTCTGGATCCGAGAGTCCTCTCTAGTAGTAAAAGCAGAGAACTAATCTTCCATATCTTTAAAGTTGGTGAACTAAGAACATGACAGTTAACTTATGCGATTGGACAAGCCGACCGGTTCAACTGTGCGATTGAAGGATGCGAATGGCTTCAATCGTACGATTGGATTCAGTCGTGCGAATGAACAAGACGAATGAGGTTAACCGTATGGAATACTTCAACCATGCGAATGAACTATGCGAATGGGATTCAGTCGTGCGATTGGGCCAATCGTGCGACTGTAGCTGCTACTGCGGGAAAAATCGAATTTTTTGAACACTTGACTCAAAATTACGAATTTTCACGAACCCTAATCTGCCGTATGGGGAAAGGTCGAAACTTTTGACACAGAGACTCGTCAAAAACAAGTTTTGAAGCAAAAAAGTGTATCTTTTGAATGAAAACAATAGTTTTGACACCAAAACCAATTGAATTCACGCAAAATCACGAGCCTAATCTTTGATACCACTTGTTAGGACCGTGTACGTGCAGGGTACTAACGGATTCTGCGTGAAACCAGATCAAATAGTGCAGAATTCTATTTGATTGGTGATCCAATCAGTGAGAACAAATAACCTGATTGATCTTACCATGAAACAAATGTTAAGAAAGGATTAGAATCGATCAGGAACGATCTATGAACTTGGATTTGCGACTTGGGACGCTCTGGATGGCTAGGGAATGAAGTATTATGACGTGTTATCAAGTGTTATGTTTTTCCACGAATTATGTGGTATTTATAGGTTACCAGTGTTCATTCGTACGACTGAACCATTAGCATGGTTTAGTCATGCCACTGAAGCATGCGATTGACTCATACGCACGACTGAAGGTTCAGTCGTGCAATTGAACCAATCTTATGTCTCAATCATACGACTGATCCAGTCACCTGGTTCAGTCGTGCGACTGGTCCATAATCATGTCTCATTCATGCATACGGGCCATAAGTATGGTCCATTAGCATGAATGTCCACATGACTAAGTTAAACAGATTTCTAAGTTCTTATTGACGTAGAACTATGTAGAACCAACATCAAACCTATATATTTAGTTCATACATGTGAATCACATTCAATATTAATATAAAATGACATAATCAATCACATATAAGCATCACAATGCATTTAATATATCATTCAATCGCTTCATTACATTAGATTACACATGTGTAAGACATGAAAGACTTTTACATTTGAGAACGTAAACTAGGTACATTAATAAGTATGAACAATCAACAATTAAATGAGCAAAGTAATCAACAATTGCAAAGATTCAAATCAGTTTTTATTGATTAGTGTTGGACTCAACAAAGTGTATTAAGAATTAATGCAAGAAAGTATAATGCTTACCATTAACAAAACAATCATCCAAATATGTTTCAACATACAGTTCATACATTAGAAACACACTAACATTATTAACATCCATAACAATCACTAATATTCATGTACATTTCTTTTTTCAGATTTGTAGATAAAGGATTTTTGCATAAGTCTTCCAATGCGGATGAAGGAAGTCCAATGCGGATGAAGGAAGTTCTACAGCGGATGAAGTATCCACTCCCACAGTGGATGAAGAACTTCACAGCGGATGAACTATCTTCACAGCGTATGGTTCAAGTGATCACAACGGATGAACAACATCCACAATGGATGAACAAGTTCACAGCGGATGACCATAGCTGATGAACTGTTCCCATAGCGGATGAACAAGTCTATCAAAGCGGATGAACAAACTGTTCATACAGCGGATGAACTTCTCCATAGCGGATCGCTGAATTCCACAGCGAATAACTTAGTCACTTAGGATTATTTTTATGTAATTTTCATTTACATAAAGGTAGAATAGTAATTGTATATAGCTTTTGTGTATATGCTATAAATAGCACTCTACCGTAATCCTTTGTAATCTTTTGAATGATCATCAATCAATCAAGCATTTTCAGTTTTCTTGTGCATTCAAACGCACACAAACACACATACACAAACACGCTCTCATACACTGAAATCATACACATTAACCATGGGTTTCCGCACCATGTTTGATGTTTGTTGAATTTGTGAGAGATTAGAAAAGATCTTTGGAGAAACACTACTTGTTCATATTTAATATCTTTCTTTCTAAAAGTTTGTATTCAAATATGCTTGACTAAAAGTTCAAGAGAATGTGTTTTCAACAGGTGGTATCAGAGCCTTGGCTCAGTCAAACATTGATTTCGATCCTCTCATTCAACAAACATGATTTCAGTGTTTCATTAGCTTCATACCATACATTTTAAGCTTCAAATTAATCACATCTTCTTCTTCTACATCATACAATCAACAAACGTTCAAAAACATGAGTTAATCTACTATTTTTGTTCATTGTGAAGAAAGTTTTTTGTGCTTTTATGATTTGAAAACCTCTAAAATCATTCACACACTATTTTTGAAACAGATACATGGCAAAATCATAGAAATCCATCGATTTCTACTGTTTTTCTTGATAAAACAGTAAACGATTACTGTTTTATTGATTTTCATCAAACAAATCATTCAAAATCATTCATACATTGTTTATGAATCGAAAGAACATCACAAAATCATAGAAACCTCATTGGTCTCTAAGGAATTTTTATATAACAATACACAGGTATTGTTCTATCATTTTTTAGCCGCCAACAAACCCTAGAAAATCCTAGTTTTATTCAATAATCTCATTCACATTTTGTGTTTATTGAGGTTGTTCATCAGGAAAACTCAAAGAAGAAGAATGTTCTTCTTTTAAATTTTTAACAAAAGTTACTTTTTGATCCAAAAATTAAAGTTTCTAAGATCCAAAAAGTAAAGTTTCTAAGAGTGAACTTTTGTTTTCATAAGGGTTTTGACTTTTGGTAGGGTTTTGACCATTTGTCATAGTGTGACAACCTTAACAGAATATTATGTCTGTTACCGAGGAGAAACATTCTCATACCATCAAATTAATTAAAATTAATTAATTACCTTTATTCGGTAAATTAATTAAAATTAAATTAATTAACAAACAATCCTCGCGACTTTAGGATAAATCAAATTTAGCATCAAGCTAAATACTTTAACTAATTCCAACTTAAACCGTTAAGTTAAAAATTAGAACAAACATGTCTGACGAATTGTCTAGAACAAACAGTGGTCTCAAACCACCAAGGCTGAAAAACAAGGCTGATTTCAAAGAATGGAAAATAATGTTCAGAAATTGGATTATTTTTCTAGACCCATACTTGTGGACCTCTATAAAAGAAGGACCGTATATCCCTGTGAACTTGGGTCCAGATTATAACACACAAAAACTAGTTAGTTTAAAGAATGTAGCCGGTGATGAACTAAAGAAGGTGAAAACAGACATGAAAGCATACAGTATTTTGGTAATGACATTGCCATTTGAAATCTTAACATGGGTTGAGAGTTTCAAAACAGCCAATGAAGTATGGAAAGTTCTTCATACAATGTGTGAAGGAAGTGATGAGATTAGGGAAATCAAGAAAGAAAAATTAAGGACCCAATATGAAACTTTCCATCATGTTCAAGGTGAATCTATTGCCCAATAACTTCACAGATTTGTATAACTAGTAAATGAGATGATTGTTTATGGTCTCAAATACGAATCTGTTGAAATCAATAAAAAGATGTTGCATACACTGCCTGAGAGTTGGACATAGTCAGTGTTTATGATGAAAGCAACATTAGATTTTGGAGCACTATCCCTAGATTCTCTAGTTGCTAAAGTGGAAGCACTAGAACTAGCTGAAAAATCCAGAAACAACAACACCATCAGACATGTAGAAACATACAAGTTCAAGGAACTACAACATACAGACAATGCTTTTTGACAAACACTGGTGAAGATGAAGATGAAGAATTCCTAGACACTAGTGAGATATCATTCTTCTCTGCACCAGACTCATCCAACAACATAAAAAAGTCAAAGAAGATTGGTTTTCATGCTTCTCATGAAACAACTCCATAAAGAAAACATAACCAATATCATCATGCTTCCAGCTCAAGCAAGCAACAACAGACAAAGCATCAAAACATACACAAGTTTGATAAGCCCATTGATGCTCTCACCATCATTCTTCAAAGTGAAGAGCAGAAGGCAGCTTATGCACCTTTTTCAACAAGTTTTGAAGCATATTTGGGTGCAAATCTCACACCCTCTCAGATTATTCAACAAGATTTGGATGAACTGCCTCCAGACATGGTTGAAGAAATGGATCTTCAGTGGTGTATGGCAATGATTGCATATAGATCAAAGAGGTTTCTGCAAAGAAATAAAGGTCTTAGCATGGACAAGAAAACAAAGATTGGTTTTGACAAAACCAAAGTCAAATGCTACAATTGTTAACTTTGTTGACATTTCTCAAGAGAATGTCAACAGCAGAGAGTTGATAGAAACAACTGATTGGACTTTCTGAGAATGATATTCTCAGTTGATATGAATCAACAAGGATCGAATATGAAGATTGAGTCAATGATTGAAAGGCGGAATCAAGCAATCAATGAACATGAAACTCTTGATATACTCATAAATGCATTCTTGTATTAATTAGATGAACTGTTACAGAGTAAATGCTAGGGTTTAGCAAGCTACAGTAATAAGACAGCTAACATGGGAGAGAAACAAAGTATATTCTGATTGTCTATTCTCAAAA
>BJCO01377733.1:0-11453 GCA_018326465.1 Flaveria floridana | reverse complement strand
ACCAACTACAACCTGTTGCATGCGGTGATTAACCAATGGCGGTTTCTAGGATTTAGGTGATGACCTTGTGTTATGGACCGAAACCATTGCAAAGTATGGGACTTGTCTTACATCGGTTGTATGGGCAATTGATGTGGGATCTAGAGGCCAAATGGGTTCCTCACCCATCACATTTGGTCTGTAACACCTTGACGACCACAAGATAAGGTAATGGAGGAGTCAGACTCTTGCGAACGGCAACAATTAAGGTTTTCGTAAGCATTCAAAAAGCGTTCGATGAAGATGAAGACGACCAAGAAGAAAGATAGGACACGGATAGTCCTTAATTTCATCGATTGTAAACCCTCTGACGATGTGTTTTCAATAATCTATATAGAGAAATTCTCCCATTGTAGAAACCGTAAGCGACGTTCCAGCTGAAGATTATGCGCCCGGTTAAGAATAAAAACCAAAATGAAAGGTACATAAACATCAAGTCTTTGTAATCTTCTTCATTTTTGCCATTGTCCCAGAAGGGGTCTGCGAAGACATGATCCACCAAATCATTGCGAAGGCTACCATGCATATCCGGTTTATGTAATTCGTAAATATTAGCTTTTGTTTCTTGATTTGTGATTTTCAATAGTCGAGGGTTGTGGATATCAGTTTCATCATAGCGACAATTGTCCGAAAATCATCTTCTAAGATCATATTATGTAATATGATGCACAAAATATTGTGGTTATTATTTTATCCGGTGATCATGCTCATGCTAGCTTTTGGATTATATGAAACCCTTTCTTAAGAACACTACATGTTCTTTCTATGTCCCTTCTTGTGATTCTTGAATTTTTTTAAAGGAAACTTGTTAGCATCAATTGGAGTTGTGTAAGCTTTCACAAATACTGAATACTCAACGTATATTCCATCAGTGAGACAACATTTGTTCTTGTACCACACCCCAATAATTCAAACGAAGACTCGCGTGTAGTGTCATTTTGAAGGTCATTGAAAAGCGACGACCAGTTAAAAACATTAACATCATCTACCATTGGTACTGTTTTCACTATCATTTGGAAATGAATTTACTGGCATATAGATTTTAAGATATGAAAGTATTGTTATTTTTATTTAACATTTGTAATTATGAGTTTAAAAGAATGATTACTATCACTTATAGTTTTGTAAGGCACGACAAAATGAATACAAAATAGAATCAACTTTATTAGGATAGTAAAATGAGGGGTACATTAATAATTGCACACCATCTCCTTTTCTTAATTTATACTCCTCACAAAACCTTAAAAACATTCATCTTAACACTATCAACTCAATAAACAATAAAACAACAACAATGAGAGCTTCTATCACCACCTTCCTCCTCCTCCTCCTCCTTCACCACCCCACAGCCACCGTCCCTACTCCACCACCGTCCACCAAAACCACCGTTGCGGCCGAATCTCCGTCGTCTCCCACCACCACCACCCTTGACCCCAACCAACAAAGAGCCCTCCAATACCTCCACATCTCCACCACTCAAGACCCATGCACCCCATCCACCTGCGACAACGCCACCCCATTCCGCCACCTCCTCTCCCTCCGCCTCACCAACTGCTCCGCCACCCACCGCCTCTCCACCGCCGTCCTCTCCGCACTATCCACCCTCACCACCCTCACCTTCCTCAACTGCCACACCCCCATCATCCATTTCCCTTCATCACTCACCACCAACCTCCACTCCTTCACCTCCATCAACTCCCTCCAACGTCTCACCGGAGTCTTCCTCAGCCACTTCCACAACCTCACACACCTCTACATCTCCGGCGACCCCATCAAAGCCTCCGGCGTCCACATCATCACCTCCAACATGAAATCTTTAAAGACTTTAACACTCTACAACACACATCTCACCGGTTTTCTCCCTAAAGATTGGAATCCGAAGCTCACCCACATCGATTTATCCAAAAATAAGCTCAAAGGAACCATACCCACGTCACTAACTCTCCTCAAAAACCTTAAAGTTTTGAACTTTTCAACAAATAACATCTATGGAGTGTTACCCAGTTCATTAGGAGGCTTAACATCTCTAAAGATTCTATCTTTATCGTCGAACTCGATCTCCGGCCCGATTCCGGCATCGTTATCTGCCATTCCAGGGTTAGTGCATCTTGATCTTGGTTCAAATCAGTTCACCGGAGTTATCCCGGAGTTCATCTCAGAAATGAAGGAGTTAAAGTATTTGAATCTTGAAAACAATAAGTTTCATGGTGTTTTACCATTCAATGCATCTTTTATTAAAAGATTAGATGTGTTCAAGATAAATGGAAATTATGATCTTTGTTATAACCATTCAATGATTTCAATGGAAATCAACCTTGGGATTGCTCCTTGTGATAGATATGGAATGCCCATTTTGCCCCCGCCGGCGACCAACACGCCGTCGTCTGCGGCGGAGGATGTAGGTGGTGGTGATGATGGTGAAAGTGGTGGTGGTAATGATGATGATGTAGAAAAGAAGGACCAAGTGCATGTTCATAGGGGGCCAAATAAGGTGGTTCTTGGAGTGGCAATTGCGCTTTCGGCTACGGTTTTTATTATAATTTTTTTGGTCTTGTTATTTGTATGTTAGATTCACTTTAAAATACTGGACTGCCATTTTATTTATTTTGTTATTGAAGTATCAAATCAGTATGATATTATATATGCATTATGTTATAACAATTAGTCTTTTTAATTTGGGTCGGGTCTTCAAACAACTAGTAATTTTGATGTTTTGTGTTAATGAGGCCATGAGTTGAAGTCGTGGAAAACAAGCTCCTACATATTAGACAGTTCGTGACATAATTCAATAATAGATGGTTTCAAAATGTAACTACGTATTCTATATACCTTATGTAAAAAGCATATTTTGTGATATAAACACAATTACATTTAGTTTATTTTGGTATCGGTGCCTAATCCAACCTAACCCTAATTGTCATCACAACCAATCGTGTCTCCCTTTTGTTTGAACGATAAGTGCTCATTTACCAACAATGGCTCTTCTTCCAGCACTTCTTTAGGGTTGGTTCAGCCCCAAGATCACACACAAGAACAAAGGGAATTTTACTATTTTAACTTCACATTATAAAAATAAATTACAGACTCTTAAATAGGATAAAAACCCAACTAAAACTACCACTCCACTAAACCTAAGATATGTCCACTACTTGCTAACTACTAAGACTAATTCAAATGCTAGACCCATAATCCGTAACTTGACTCGACTTAACCATCAAGATTATCCCCCAACAAACTATGGTTTTTGTAAGACAATGATTTAGCCCTTTCTCATCACAAATAATCTAATCGGCTATGATGAGACGATCTGTTGAGATTGTCATCAATCAGCTAGCCTCATCTACTAACATAGACGCAGCCACCGAACCTTAACGTAATCCCAACTATTCAACATGAATATCTAATGATGCTCATGTACAAATGCTAATCATCTCTACCATCTTGAAGCATCGTTCAAGCATATACAAGGTACATATCCCTTAATCTCTACTTTTCTCTAATATGTGCCTATGCACCATATACATAACTCTAGGGAATACACCCTTAATACACATCTACTCAAGATTGAGATTGAAGTTGATAAGTCCAACCTAATTTTGGTCTAATCTAGTCTCATGGTAAACTAGAAAACAATCGCCTCTCAGTCATCAAAAAATCTAATTACACACGGTTGCTGAACTCACTTGGCTTGAAATTCCTATGTGAACTTAAGCCTCTTATGGTTTTCACTCATGTTTTGTGGTGTGATGACTGGGGATATGTACTCGTCGGCAAATCATGTCTTTCATGCTTGCAAAATACATGTAGAGGTTAATTTTCATGTTGTCATAGAAAAAGTTGTTGCAAGAAAGCCATCGGTACAATTTATTTCTACCAATGGTCAAATTGCTAATATATTTACCAAACCACTATCTTCACAATATTTACTCTTTTATGATCCAAGGTATAGATCGTTTTCCGGCCTTAGCTTGCAAGGGAATATTAGACACTTAGTGACATAGTTTAGTGAAAGACAAGTTAAGTGTGTAACTACGTATTCTATATATGTTATGTAATCGATATATTAAATGATATACAAACAATTACATATACTATGTTTATACAAAGTGTAAAACAAGGCTTCGTAATTAGATCACAAAACGACCATGCCCTTCACTAGAACATGTGTAAAATGAGAGAGAAGTCAAATAGCAAGAACACCTTAATTAGTCTTTTTAGTAAATAAAAAGTAAAAGGATGTATAGTTAGTTTTACAAAAGTTAAGTATTTAATGTATATACAACAAGTATGTAATACTTATATATACATATCCGTTATTATAAAAATAGATATCTGGATTCTTGAGATACGAGGTCAGTGATCGGATTTAAATTATTAGAACAGTTTTGTAGGGGTAAACTTTGAAGCATTGTTACGTTATTAGCACGTGATCTCGAGATCATAAGTTCACTTCACGAAAAGAAATTCTTGTAAAAGTGCAAGATGAGATTACACCCGACCATACAAAGCTTTGTAGCATCGGTTTGGTTTAAAAACGTTTTTATAGAAGAAAAAGAAGATAAGAGTACTAAGGGGTGAAATAGGTTCAAAACCACGAGTCACATAATGATGAGCCGACATTAAATTGCACATTATAGGTATATGAATGATGATCTCGTTTTTGCGCGCATATTACCCCATCATGAATCGTTCTATTTAGTATATATTATTTACTACATTTTCACACAAACATTTGCTTGTAAATGAAAAATCAGAAAAAAAAATTACCTTTTGCTAGAAATAAAGACAATGGTACTAGTAAATGCAAAATAATTATCATGTCATGATTATAAATTAATAAAAAGACAAATCTAGATTAAAAAATTAAGGAAACACATATTTTCTTCTCTACAAAAAATGTCTTAACGGATTTTACCCATGTGTATTAGTATATTAGAAGTTACACATTCTAATTAACTTCTACTCGATTAAGGATATACTTGTAAATGATTAGTCACTTGTAAACAACTAACAATTAATACATTATGTCCCAATGGGTTGATGGCGAAGACAACCTCTTAAAACACCTAGGTTTGAAGGTATTAGATTAGGGTGGGATACAAGTAAAAAGCTCACTATTCTGAAGAAAAATAATGAATTATGCATACGTACATATATGGAGTGAATTTTTGAGTCTTCTCATTATAACAACATACGTGTTTACATATCAAAATGGGCTACACAATGGAAGTATCAAAGTATTAGGGCATGTTGATCACAATTCACACGATGATGACACCAAGAAAATCAAAAGCGTATGTCTCATAGATGGTAATAAGAAAACATTCAAGCAAAACAGAGGGGGCTCCATAACTTTCACCCTAAAAACAACTACTATAACAAGAGAATAACCCGAAGGCGAAAACTAGTCAAAATTACATTAAAGATAGGTTTCTTCTAAGCTCCAATTTGTTGGGATTTGTTGAGGATAACTCCTTCATACTTCACCTGGAACCACTTCATTGCATCCTCCTTTGTAACTCGATGCTGGATACCAACACGCGCCTTGCACCTGCGTCTGCGACCCACACGGTACCCTGGCCTTTCTAGAACCACAAAGAAGTCCATACCATAGATACCCGTTGACGGGTCATACCTAGAATACAACAATACAATGATCATTCAATCTCAAACAATTGCTATAAACATCATAAAAAAGGCATTCTATAAAAGTCACTTACTTGATACCAAGATCAATGTGCTCCTGAATACCAAAACCAAAGCAGCCGGTGTCACTGAAGTTGCGTCTCAAAAGCTCGTACTCCTTGACCTTCAAGCCACTCTCCAAGAGCTGCATTGCTTTGTCTCCCCTAACAGTTACATAGCATGCAATCTTTTCGTTACGCCTAATGCCAAAAGATCTCACCGTGTACCTTGCTGTGAAAATCAACACCAAAATCATAAACACACCAATGCAACACTTGTGTCAACATAATAAATGCAAAACAAATTAGTTTAGCTGTAAATTAAACACATATTATGGCATTAAACCACAGCAAGTGATCAAAAAACAAAATTTCTGAACCAAAAATCTAGTAATAGTTTAGTACTTAGTAGAGTTAAAATTACAAAAAGTGGAATGAAACTGAGGTACGTATTCAAAAACTAAAGGCCAAAAGGTGCACGCCTAGACTAGAGCAACAGGAGCATCCCAGCGCAGCCTTGCGCCTCGCTTCAAAGCTCTATTTTACACGCTCAGGTGCATATTCAAGCCAAGTTACAACCAAATTCATAAAAAACTCATTTGGACAGGTCTAAAACAATTACACTAGCCCAAAACAAGCTTGAGAATCAACCTAAAACAGCCTAAACTAGCCCATAACAAACATAAACATGTCTAAAACCTCTAAAAAACTATTTTACACTATGCACATTGCTTAAAAAAGCCAGGCTTTTTAAGCGCCTTTTCCCCTAGACCCAAGGCTGTGTGCCTTACACCCTTAACAACTATGTAAAAAAATAAATGTGATGTTTGTGCTTAAATTATCTGTAAAAAAGAAGATGAATCTTCAAACAATCTGCAATAAACAAATATAAAACAATTCAATGACTGAAGAACTTGTCATGCAAATACACTCTAAATTACCGTTTCTGAACAGATCGATCTACAAAAGCCTAAAAACAAAAAATCCGCATAATAAGAGAAGCTAAAGTAAAACTCACCCTTGGAAAACACAGGCGATTGACCACTCAGTTGCTCCAACACCTAATCCGAACACAACAAGACAACTAAATCAATAATCACTCAAATCGCAAAGCATATGAACGAATTAACACAAAGAGATTTAACCGACCTTAGCGGCGCGAGTGAGCCGATCGCCGCTTTCACCGACGGAGATGTTGAGAACAAGCTTCTGAACCTTGATCTCCCTCATCGGATTAGCTTGCTTCCTTTCTGAAGCCTACAACACAGTTCACTCAACTCAATCATCATCCAAACAAACACAAAAACAATTGACTAAAGTATAACAAGTTCATTACAAATCTGCAACCGGAGATGGGAGGGAATTTACCATTGATGTGGCGGAGGAGGACGGCGGCGGAGGGTTGCCGGAGGAGAAATGAGGGAGAGTGGGGAAGAAGATGATTGATTTTATGGGGATATTAAGGCTGTTAGGGTTTCACTCGATGGTATAGGAAATGACGTATTTACCCTTGTGCTTTTGAAAAATTGCAAAAAATAGATGTTCCGTTGCCGGGACTTGAACCCGGGTCTCTCGGGTGAGAGCCGAGTATCCTGACCAACTAGACTACAACGGATTCTATGTTTTTTTTACAATGTAGTAATTTCATTAATAGAAATTAGAAATGATTCAATTCTTTTTAGTTATTCTATTATGGGTACATATAGTTTAATAGTTTTGTAAGCTTTCACATGAAGACCTCTCGTACATTTGCAGGCAGTTGTCATGCACGTTAAAAGCATTTCATATAGTTTGCGTGCCCTTGTATAGCTTTATAAACTCATCTTCCTAACCCGAATCATGAGCGGTTTTAAATATTCAAAACTCATTTTAAAATCACTGTCGAATTACACAGTAATGTTTTTTTTTAAGTTCGAAATCTCTGTCGACACATCTTAATTGAAAATCATCACCATTCATCTTCAGGTGCTCATGAAAACGTTCTGATCATAGTTGCCTAACTAGGATGCATCGTCAAGGTGCACTAACGCTATCTAACTTGACTTTATCATAAACATTGATTGCGACACTTGTGTAAAATTAAAATCATTCACAATACAAGTGTTTTATCATATTTTCATATGTTAAGATCTTAAATAAAGATATATTTAATGGTTCTCTTCATTGTCCATCTATGTGACTATTTATACGATATATATGTTGGAAACATAATCTCGACATCAAGTCCAACAACAACCTCGACATCAACCGAAGACTTAATGTTAAATATTGTAATTAGTATTATGTAATTAAGTATGGGTCGAACAATTAACTTAGTATATCCGCGAGTTATTTGGTAGTTATTTAACCCGGTAGTTGGTTGGTAGTTAAGTGGTAGTTATTATCTAATAACCGCCATATGGAAGGGTATAAATACCCCTTCTCATGTACATTGTAAATATATGAATATCAATCAAATCTTTATATCTATCTATACTCTGCATACATATATATCAGCGTGGTTTTTGTGAGTGATTCAAGTGTTCAACAAGTGGTATCAGAGCGAGACGCTCTTGGGAAGAAGAAGAAGAAATCTGTGCAGTCCGAGATCGAAGAAAATGGAAGAATACTATACCGCAGGAAGTAACAATGGCACTGATTTGTCTAACGTGAATCCGACATTGCGATTCGGTCAGGAGGACCAGGAAAAATCGAATGTCGTACGTCAAGATGACAGGATGGATTCAAGCATGGAAGAGTTGTGTGTCAAAGTTAATGACTTCTCAGTCGGTAACAAGGAAAGCAAGAAGCGCAAGAACAAGAAGGCATCAAAGAAATTCAGAAACATGACTAGAACTCGAAAGGGAAGTACTTTATTTGATAAACATGTATGTCTTTACTGTAAGAGACCTGGAAACTTTCTAGAGATTTGTGAAAATAGGCTACGTTTTTCAAAATTCATGATAAAGGGTACGGACACAGGTATGTGGAATGAAATCTGGTATGTTGGTTTACATCGTAAGAAACATGCGACTGGAAATAAGAAAAAACTCAAGAAGTTCAGAAATCATTTGGAATTGAAAGTTACATACCTGAATTCACTAAAACATATTTTCGGGGAAAGGGGCGAATTGAACTGAATAGCAATGGGGCATCACGGGTCATAGAATCTGTTTATTATATACCCACGATGAAGAGGAATGTTCTAAGCCTCGAACAATTAGCATATCAAGGCTTTGAAGTAACGTTCGAAGGAACTTTATGTTACATCTCCAAGACTTTCGAGGAAGACCCGGTTCAAGACACCAAGAATGAAGTCCAAAGTCTCACAAACAGGGAAGAAGATTCGGATATTAATACTTATTGGAGAGATGTCGGAAAACTGGAAGAAACGGAGAAGATGTTAGAATACTTTGATCAATTGGATCTTGAGACGACTGAAAACACAAGCAAGACAAATGGAAAAGGAAAATACATCGAACAAGATGTAGAAGTCTCAAGCATTGCAGACATGGTTGTTTTCTTGGATATTCTCAAAGCAATAAAACAAAGTGTAATTCATGAGCAATCTTTGAAAGAAAAGTTTAAGAAAATGGTAAAGGGTTCGTTGGACATATTATGAAGCAACACAGTGTGTTTCTGCCAAAGATCGAAGGGAAAGTAATTGATTTGTATGAACTATACATTGGAGTGCAAGTTAACGGAGGAAAAGTTTCGGTTAACAGAAATCACATATGGCCGATATTGGTAAAGGAACTTGGTGTCAATCCTCAACATTACATAAAACTTGTATTGGTATACAATGAGTATTTAAGTTTAATGGATTGGTACTATCACCATATAAAAGAAAGACAAGAGAAAGGAGAGTACGTTGTACTTGAAGAAGGAAATTGTAGCAATGACAAAAGGGTTCGGAAGGAGGAAGTTGATATAGCCGACATGTTACCAATCAAGAAAAGAAGGATGTGTGCAAGTCGCGATTGGCCACCGCAATGTGACCCAACTGGAAACTGAGAAGGATTGATGTCAAGCTTAGGGGGGAGATTGTTGGAAACATAATCTCGACATCAAGTCCAACAACAACCTCGACATCAACCGAAGACTTAATGTTAAATATTGTAATTAGTATTATGTAATTAAGTATGGGTCAAACAATTAACTTAGTATATCCGCGGGTTATTTGGTAGTTATTTAACACGGTAGTTGGTTGGTAGTTAAGTGGTAGTTATTATCTAATAACCGCCATATGGAAGGGTATACATACCCCTTCTCTTGTACATTGTAAATATATGAATATGAATCAAATCTTTATATCTATCTATACTCTGCATACATATATATATCAGCGTGGTTTTTGTGTGTGATTCAAGTGTTCAACAATATAATAATTAAAAATAAATTTTTATTTAAGTTATTGATACAACGTGTCTCGTTCACCACCGATATTTACCAATTTAAGATACTACGCATTTCATCATGCATGTATATGATGAGGCCACATCAATATACACATGACAGTATATGCATATGAGTCAGGTATATGTATGGTATATATATAGTATTCCCATCTTTCCATCAACATGAAAGGTCACATTTTGAAAATCTCCACAACACAATGAACAAATGACAAGCTAACAAAACTATAGGATAACCCAAATGCAGTACATGTAAATGATCAAAATCTTTATCTCCTATGACAAAAACGATAAGCCATACGACTGATTATATTTCTGCTATCGCGTTCCAAATTCGTTGGATCGCTCAAAACGTACAAGGGTAACTCGTATCTATGACCTGTAATTGTTTAAAGTTGATCAACAACATAACACACGTACAATATTACATGCATGCACAGGTATATACATAAATAATACATATATGTTATATGCATACAAGAGTAATGCAGGAACGTACCATCGTCATCAAAGCACACCGTCATGTCAGGATTCCCGAGTCTAATACTATTAGTGTCAAGGATCGCTTGTTTAAAGTTCAATTCGTCGCACGCAGCTGCCTCTTGTAGGGCTTCCCAGATCGCTGACAACAAACAAATAAAATAAGTTCAAATAACAAATAACAAAATTGATTTAGGATTTAAGGTTTAGAGTTTGAGTTACAAACAGATAAATATATACATGCTCTTCCACCATAACTGCGAGGAGCTTGACGCCAGAACAATAAACGCATCTCACTAAGCTCGCCGGTCGATATTATCCGATCACCATGCCTCCAGGGCCTCGGTTTTCTTACTCTGATAACTCTTGCAGCAGGTTCTGCAAGAACACCAAAACAATATATTAAATAAGTTGAATGTATATCTGCATCGAAGTATACTCGAATCTTAATTTGTATATCATTGATTAAGTTACAGATCCAAAGCAGAAATTCTACTGTTTAAATAAGTTTATGAATTCAAGAACCCTAAAAGACAATTAGTCTTGATAAACACCCTAAAAAATTAAACGCATTTGACAAAAGTTAATCAAGAAAGACCTAATTAGCTGCTTCATTAATGACTCAAGTTAACATGCATGCAAGAACTTGAATCGATCAAAGAGAAAACCATAGACAAGAAGATGGAGAATTGAATTGAATTGAAATACTTACGGCCTTCATCAACATGAGACGAGTTGACACAATTTCCCATTGTGATTGATTTTCGTCAGTTAATGATGGATTGAGAGGTGTACTGAAATGGGGTTTGATTGTTATAGATGCAGAAGAGTTTCCGCTGCAGTTGCAGGTTTCTCA
>BJCO01377628.1:0-15090 GCA_018326465.1 Flaveria floridana | reverse complement strand
CAATGTAGGATCATGTGTAGCATTAATAGGTTGATTCTGGTTATGATTGGTCGCCAACGGGTCAAGTTAAAAAAATCTAGAATTAGCTTGTATTTTTACTTCGTAAAACATCCCAAGACCATGTTTTTATTAACAAACTTGATCTTTTGTTGAAAACAATATATTTTTGTAATCATACTTAACATTTCGACCCATCCAACCCGACAAAGTTGTCCTTTCAAGAACAGTGTAATACCTTCTCAAGATATTCATTCAATTCCTTGATCCGGCCCATATAATCTAAGTCCTCTACACACAAGCTGACAGCTTTAGAATCAGCACCTGGCCCATCAAACTGAAGGGGCCCAGGGTTTCTGTAAATATCATCCATCAAGAATCTTGTTGCGTTTTGTCTGAGCAGACTGCACCAATCAACACCATAAATTACCACAATTCAGATTGTTCCCTCCATTTAGAGAATCCTTACAAAAGAAATAAAGGGAAAAAATTTACATACCCGTATACTTTGCCTCTTAAATCTACGGTAGCAGGATGAACTACGGGTTTCCCAAGTGTTGTAGCCCCTGATCCTGACCCGCGACCGTAATGCTTGACAGTCATCATTGCCTAAAATGTCCAGTCAAAAGTGAGGATATCACACCATTTCACGAAACTGAAAGATAATAAAACCAGAAAAAACAATAAAGATGGTGGTTATTTGAAGGGTGGAAACCCTACTGTTATTGGAGCAGCACCACATCGCCATTTGTTGCAAGGACTTTTTAGGTTAGTGACAGTTGCCATATAACCATTCAAACCAGCAGCTAGAATATGGTAACAAATATGTCCAAGAACCTACAAAATAAAATTCTTCGAATTTAGTTAAGTAATACATTACATTTGGTAAAGGTGGTACTTTGATCTGTTAATTTAGAATGGGTCGAGGTCATCCAAAGTGACAATGAACGTGTAAAACCTCCTAAATCATTTCATTAAAAACCAAAAGTTTATTTCAATAGTGCAACTTTTGTAATCATATTTGACACATTAATTATCCAGAGAAAAAAGCATAAAGTTCTTTAGAAAATGGCTTCTTATCAACTCAACTGAACAGTTTCAACTCCTAGAGAAAAGTAATATGTTTTGACCAGAACCCATTTTGACCTGTTACCCAAGTTCCCAACCCACTCATTCGTTTGATTAAGTAAATAAAACTTACATAGGCATAGTCACAATCAAACTTTGATGGCAAAGAACCCCGTGCTTGATAGCCAAAAAAGTGACAGATGGCGTTAAATTTCTTGCCCTTGTATGTACCTTCTTTCTGTAGACATATTAAAAGATATACATTAGCCTATTAAAAGATATACATTAGCCTGATATATATATGTGTGTGTGTGTGTGTGTGTAAACTGTGATTGTAGAAAGATCTTCTAGCTTGTAAGTATAATTTTACCAGACGCTTGTTAATTTCTGCTTCCACAAGTTCAGCAAGAAGCTTCTCAGTTTCGATCTGAGAAATGATGTATATGCAAATGCATGAGAAACACAGTTTACAAAAACGGTATGATGTTATGAAGGTTGCCACAATGAAGTACCTGAGACAACTGGGCTGAGTCATCTGACTCTGGATGGAGAAGAAGCTGTAATAAATTAATAATAAAAGGAAATTTATGAGTCTTGACATGACATTAGTCTTTAAGATATGGGTAACTTTTTTTTATTTATTTTTTAATGTGCAGAATTATGTTTAAAACAGACCTGTTTCCTGATAAAAGGAGGCATAAATTCAAACAAGGCGGATGCCCAAGGTGACAGTTGTGTGGATATATTATCAGCAGAAACACCTTGTCGAAGAAGACTATGAATTTCCTGGAAAGAAATAAGTGAAATATGAAGACTGAATGCTGAAAGTTCATCTGAATAAGACTGACCGACTGACGATTAGAGGCAACATCCAAACTCCTGAATTACTCAAGTTGTATGGATTTATTTTATATACGTATACACGTGTGTATACGTACACACGTGTCTACGTACACACGTACACACGTGTGTACGTACACTCACGTGTACGTACACACACGTGTGTACGTACACACGTGTGTACATACACACACGTATACGTACACACGTGTACGTACACACACGTATACGTACACACACGTATACGTGCACACACGTATACGTACACACACGTATACGTGCACACACGTATACGTACACACACGTATACGTGCACACACGTATACGTGTACACGTATACGTACACACGTATACATATATACGTATGTATATATACGTATACATATATACGTATGTATCTATACGTATGTATATATACGTATGTAGATATATACGTATGTATATATACGTATACATATATACGTATGTATATATACGTATATATATATATATATACGTATGTATATATACGTATGTATATATAGATGTATATATATATGTGTATATATATATATATACACACACACATACATATATGTGTATGTATGTATGTATGTGGTTATTAAGTGCTTTCTTTAAAAAGGCAGAGTAATTTCATTTTTCAACAGAAAATATCCAGTCCACATCAGTAGCGCAGAAAAGAAAAAAAAAAGAAATTCCATTCTTGCAAAATTTAGTATTTAGTTTACCTGTAACAATGCATAAACTTCAGGGATGCTTTCTATAAGCCCTTCTGGAAGTAGAATGACTCCGTGATTCTTGTCTGAAAGATAAACAAACATTAAAAGATATGCTGACATTCATCATCACACCATATTGACAACAACTAGCGATTGCAAGATGGGAGGATCAAAACAGCTAAGGATCGAAACTGGTCAGGTTGGATTGTCCTGAAAATATCTTTTGTCCACCTTTTATTTTCTAATAAATAATTCACGTGTTAATTATGATTACAAACACAATATTATTATTATTATTAGAATTATTATCATAATAATCTAAAAGCACATTTAGGATGTTGTATGTATTAAGAATGGACTTTTGGGTGACTTCGAGCCCAAGTGACCATTCCTTTTTAGTTAAAATTTTGATTGGCCTGTTGAGAAAAAATCACACCTTGCTCTGCCCTGGCTTGCACAGCATCACAAATCTGTTGGGTTATGTCAAAAAGGGTAAGCTTTGAAGCAGCGACTTCTTCAGCAAGGATAACCTACATTAGAAAGTATGAAAACTTAATCCAAGAATAAAAAAATAATATAATTATGGAATGAAATGAAAGCACACCATGTTAGGATGCGACTGAAGTGTGCATTCCACGGCAACATGAGAAGCTTTCCTACCCATGAGTCGGATAAAATAGTAATACTGCAAAGAAAGAAAACCGATGAGATTTTAACAAGCTTTGGTATACCAAGTAACATAATAGCAAGAAAACATATCGAGTATATGAACGATTTTAATTGAAAATATGTACCTTTTCAGCAGAAAGAGCATCTGTGCAGACGTTACTGATGAGTTGAGAGTTAACCTAATGAAGAAAGAGAATTCAGCGACTACAACAAAAATATTTTATAAAGTGTTTAAACTGAACCACAAAAGCATTTATATCCACAAAGAACTTGAGCAGTTGCCAGTAATCTAAAACCTGCTCTCCATTTTCGAATTGATACTCTTTTTACAACTACAATTTTACAATAATCTAATAATGTTTACATCAAGACCACAAGCACATGCATCTCTGTAATCTGAGCATACACTTTAAACTGTTGGTATATCTGAAGAAGTTAAACTCATAGCATCTATACCTTGCAAATAGTATCAAAACCAACACATCTGAAGAAGTTAAAACTCATAGCATCTATACCTTGCAAATAGTATCAAAACCAACATTTGCTTCAACAAACTGGTTTTTAAGATCGCCGTTCAAGGTCACAGGTACCCCAACCACCTGTGATGTTAAAAAGTTTCAATAATAACAAATATAAAAAGGTAAAAGAAGTCTAGTGTATCAGAAATATGTAGAGCAAATTAGAGCACAAATAACTACCTTTGTAGAGCATTTTGCTTCTGCAAAAGTCTCAGCAAGCTGAGCAGCATCTGTGTTAGATGTTACACCTTCAAGCAAACCATGGTTAGTTAGTAAACAAGATGGTAAAAACTTTATAGCAGATAATTATTTTTATTCACAATTGATATATACCTCCAACAATCACCAAGCCATCCAACTTCAAAGCTTTGCATGCTGCCATTGCGGAATTTACTTGTTCTGTGGTTCTAATTTGATCCTTGGTTCGTCCCAATAAATCATAACCACCTTCAAAGTATTAAAATAGCCACAGATGAAACGACTTCAATTGAAAGAGTAAACCCTGATCATAAAAGTATATATTTCTCATAACTACCTTGATTTTTGTAGGTTGCAAGAACGTCATCTGTGATCTCGAGAGTTTTTTGAGCAAATAAACCTTCAGAACCACCTAGTTACATGCATAACACAATTTGAAAGAGTAAATATCTATGGTATCACCTATAATTAATCCCACAAACAGAAAAGGAGAATAGAAAAATGATAATATATTTACCTAGAAATCCAAGCAAAATGCTTTTAGGGTTGTGAATTTTGAGAGCATCATGAAGTCCCCATACAACATTATGTCCTCCAGGAGATTGTCTACCGCAGAAAACCAATCCAACCCTGAAAAAGAAGATAGTAAGCAGAAAGTCCAACTCGGTCAAACAACACAATATATAAGTTCTATCAGGGATACACAGAAATAATTTTTTTGTTTATTTTCTTATTTTCACACTAAAAACCCCATAAAGGAACTTCATACATGTGCTACTATTTGAGCAATAGATCAATGCTATCAGTCTAGCACACATGCTCATGCTGAAACTAATGTCTTACCAAATAACTTTGGAACTACGACATATATCTTTTCCGCAATATTTCAGTATTTGAATTGCAAAAACAAGAAAAAATTAAATGATTTACACCTTATTGCAGGATGCTCGTTAATGGTCTGGGCATTAGCTACTTTAGACTTCTCTCTGAAAAAATGGACCAAAGGTTGACCATAAGTCAAAGGAAATG
Organism: Flaveria floridana; assembly: GCA_018326465.1. Classification (NCBI taxonomy): domain Eukaryota; kingdom Viridiplantae; phylum Streptophyta; class Magnoliopsida; order Asterales; family Asteraceae; genus Flaveria; species Flaveria floridana. The sequence goes on along the minus strand of BJCO01377628.1, from coordinate 10,052 downwards.
ATTGGGCAATCGCATGAGCACCAGAAGGATCCGCTGCAGCAGTCGCATCACCAAATTCTACTCTCACAGTAGTCCCCTGTACACAGATTCATAAATCATCGTTCATAAGCCCGATACATAATCAAACTTCATTAAAATTAAAATTTAACAAGTTTCAGGCCAATAATCTTTCATTTTTTTTTTCCCAATTATCAGTTTTCTTGCATCAAACCTTACCAAATCTCATTGCTTTAACACTGGTTATTTCAACTATAGGTTAATCCACATCCAAACAACCCCAAAGACAGTGTGTAAATGAAAGATGACTAAACACTATGTGTCAAAAAGAAGTCAACTATGCATCACTCTAGCATCAACTTAAACACATCTTCTTCAGTCTTCAGTCTTCACTATGTGAAACAAGTCAACAACACCAAATCATACGATTCAAATGCTATTTTCCACATTGAAACCAGTCAAACCGAATCACAGAATATTCACAAATCAAACCAAAAAAGATAACAAGAATAAATGCCAATAAAAAGCGAAACAAAAAGCACAAACAAACGAATCTAAACTCTCCACACATCAGATCCACTTCACTTTTCACTCCCATCGAATCACCAAATACTCAACACCTTCAAAACAAAAACCCTCGATTCACAGAATATTCACAACTTCAAATCTAAACAAAACAGATTCACCAACTTCAAACACATGTTCACACATCAAATCGACACAATGTCAACAGATTCACACACGTATACAGCTTCAAATCTGAAGAAATCACTTGATAAGTTGTGATCTAGAGTTGGAATTGAGACCTGAAGGCAGGGGGGGAGTTCAGGAGTGTATAGCGATCGATTCTTCTGCAGATCAGAAAGCTCTCGAGAAACTCCGTAATCTGAATCCATCTTCTTCACAAAAACTGTTTGATTTTGCTTTGAATCTGTGAGATATGAGTTGATTTCACACTAAGAAGAAATAGCAGTTGCTTTGGTTTATTCACCTCTGCAGTGTGAGTTTATTCGTGTGGGCGATTTCACCAACCATCGATAGTTTTTGGGTTTTGGGTTTTGGTCCTCTCAAATGTGGGGTTTGTGCATGTTTGCCCCCTATTTGGAAACATTTCACGATAGTGACACTTAAGAGATGTAGGTGCTACGATACCTGTTAGAGGTGGTTTTGACCGGTATTTGATCTGATGGTATCAAGGTGCTTGTGAGGTTTTTTTTAACGAGGTGGTTGTGGGTTCACGTCTTAATAGTTGTGTGTATAGATGGATGTGATATGTACGTGGTATGAGGTGAGGTTTATTAGAGAACATAAGTCATTATTAGAATAAAAAAATTTATATTTAAATTTTACCCCTTTTACATACAAATGGCTAGTTTTATATAAAAAAATGATCTAACAAACTACTTTTTAATATGTTTTGAAAAGTTTAAGTGTTTACCTACAAATGAGTTACACATGTGTGGGTTATATATAAACGTAATTTGTCTAACATTTTTATTTTTTGAAATTTAGGATATTTGAATAAATATTATATTTCGATCTTTTTCTTTTATTTTGAGAAAAAATAAGATGAAATGAATTATTCATTTTGCTATATATATATATTTTTATAATACCTAATGTTCACCATAAAACACTCATATTTATACCTTTTGGATCGAACTAGGAATCATACATTCGCTGAATGACTCGACAACCAGGTATACATAAAATTGTTATGTTGATTGTCTTCTTGTCTTAATCCTATCTTCTTTCATAACGATGTGTCTATTTTTTTCTTCTATAAACCTAGAAAAGACCGAGATAGGTACATCTTAGAAAAAGTAGTCAAATATCACTAAGACATGTTCACATACACTTGTGTGGTTGTGTTGGTGTACGCGTGCACATTCTGGAATGTTTATTCTGATAACGTTAAATATCTAAACAAATAGATTAAATATTTTTATGATATCTATATGTTTATAAATTATGTTTTAAGGCTTAAACCCTAAAACCAATCCTCTAGTAAAAATTCAAAGACAATATCAGCGTAGAAGATAATATGGATGTGATACAAAATTAATCACTATGAGTATATTTTATAAGCTAAAATGCATTTAAAATATGCAAATTAACAATCATTTATAAAAATAATTTTGTAAAAGTATAAGGTTTTTTGGATGATGTCTCTATAAAAGATTACTTCCAAAATTAATAGAAAGTAAAATGTAATTACACAAAGAAGACAATGCTAAAAAAGAGACCAAGACCCGAATTAATGTGAGAGCACATATTTTTTACACTTCAAGCTTGTGTCACTTTCTTACAACCACCTTTCATCTCACTTGATTTGAATCGATTCTCCTCATCTTAAAAGTATGATCACGAATCAAAAAATATTGTTGAACTATGTGTGACGATAAACTTAAGAAGAGCAAAAAGTGGATGATGCATGTTGGACCACATCATCGACTAACGATAGTTTGTCCAACCTTTTCACTCTCTTTCATATGAGGTATTTAAATATCTTTTTCTCCAACTTTTTCACTACACTCTTACGTATTAAAAACCATAAGTATTTTTGCATATTCTTGGGTGATCATACCAATCTAATCTTTTTCTTAATATTCAAAAGAATGATGAACATATTGGTATCTCATATTCAAAACACTTTCACTATTAAAAGGTGCATCATTCTAAATAAACAAAGTTACAAAGGTGAAACCCCGTGATCAAACGTTTGTAATTATTCCTACAATTCTAGCTTCAATCATTGGCTTCAAATCCTTGCAAAAGCTTCAATTCGTCCTTGAGAATGCACTTGAAAACGCTGGTGGTCGAACTCCCTGTTTTGGTTGAGAAAAGTTGTTTAAAGTTGTAAAATTTTCCCGAAAACACCATCTAAGCGATACACGCAGGAGAGGCCATCTTGCTGTGGGTATCGTATATATTAAAAAATTACCAAAACCCTAAATTACGATCTATGCGATATGGCATGAGAATCCCTCCTCTTGTGGGTATCATATAGATTAAAATTTTATCAAAACCCTAAATTACAATCTACCCAAATGGTTCATCACCTTGGAGACATCAAAAGTGACGGTTTCCACCTTCATACGAAGTGTGATCTTACCTTCATGGACATTAATCAATGCCTTAGCAGTGCGTAGGAAGGCGCGTCCCAAAATGAGAGGGACTCTATCGTCAGCTTCCATGTCAAGGATGACGAAATCCACGGGGAACACAAATTTGTCTACTTTCACCAACAAATACTTCACAATGCCTCGTGGATATTTAACCGATCGATCAGCTAAAGATATACTCGTGCGCGTTAGAGTCGGATCTCCAAGGTCTAGCTTTTTATAAATCGAGTAAGGCATCAAATTTATGCTATCAACAAGATCAGTCAACTCGTGGTTCACAGTAGAACTACCAAACAAACACGGGATAGTGAAAATACCCGAATCTGCTAATTTCTCTGGTAGTTTACTCTGTATCACCGCAGAATAATGCTCACTCAGGGTAACGATTGAGAGGTCCTCCAGCTTCTTCTTGTTGGAAAGAAGACCCTTAAGAAATTTGGCATATTTAGGCATATGCTGGAGCGCCTCTACGAATGCAAGATTGATTTTTAGTTGTTTAAACAACTCCAGAAAATGTACATAATCCTAAGCGAATTTTTCTTCATCAAACGCGTAGGATATGGAACTCGGGTCAAATCTATCTCAGGATTTGTCTTCTTTACTTCAACCATTTTCTTCTCCACTACTTCCCCCTGTGTAAACTTACTACTCGGTACGATAATTGTTGGGTCTAGCCTCTGTTACGCCCCTCCTGGAGTGTCCATTTCAATCTCCTCATCTGCTTCCTCTTCTTTTCGTGTCACAGGCTTCTCCTGTTCACCTCCTCCGCCACTTCGTGTCATCATGCTTTTGCAGTGGCATTGGGATTCGGGAGAGTGCTTCCCGAGAAAGAATCTACAGGTCAGTGTTCTAATTTCTTAGCTATGTCACCTACATAACGCTGCAAGTCTAGGAAAGTGGATTGCTGACTCTTTAGTAAAACATCATGCTCACTCAACCTTTTCTGAGTTTCTTGATCCTTACTGATCAGTTGAGTGAGTAGCTGAGTTTGAGTAGCGAGTATGTCCTTCAACTCCTTGTCCATACCCCCACTAGAACCTGTACTAGTGCATGCATCTCCTCCACCCAGCTGATTTAGCCTCTACTGAAAGCCAGGTGAGTTCCCCCTAGATCTCCAACCAAATTTAGGGTGACCTCTCCAACCCTGATTATACGAACCAAAAAACGCACCACTCGAACCCCTACCCTGACCACTCACAAAATCAACTTGATCCTGACTCATAATCGGACACTCTCTCGTATCATGGCCACCTCTACAAACCTCACACTTATTAACACTCATTTTCAGGTATCGGATTTCACGTTATAGTTTCCAAGGCAGCAGCCACACTAGTATCAGTTGTGACGTGATGAACACCCCTCGAAGAGGAAGCGAGGGCTCTAGTACTAGGAATGGAATTCCTAGTTTGCAAATGTTGCTGATTAGCCAATGCAAAACTCTCAAACATCGCCTCACACTCTTCTTTAGTCTTCTTCTCCATAATATGTACTCCTGCAGCAGTATTGAACATGAGTTGAGTTGCATAGGTGAGACCATTGTAGAACTTCTCGACAAGTGCCCTCTCGGTCAACCCATGTTGAGGGAGTCTACTACGAAGCATGTTGAAATGTTCTCACGCTATGTAGTAAGGTTCATCGGGATCCATGCGAAAAGAGTGAAACTGCTCCCTAAGTCTGGCGGCCCTAGACGGTGGATAATACTTTTTAAGGAATTTGGTCTGCAAATCTGCCTAAGTAGTAATGGAATCCTTGGGTAATTTATCGAGCCATGAAGCAGCTTGACCCTGCAAAGTGAACGGGAAGAGACAAAGATAGATGACATATTCTGTCACACCGGAAATGTTAAAGGTGCCACAGATTTGAACAAAACGAGACGTGATCAGGGGTATCCTCATCATCCAGTCCGTGGAACTGGGTAGCATTTGTTATTATAGACATGACATGCGAAGGGATCTGCCAGTTGTTCGTGTTGTTAATCGTGTAATGGTTGATCGATGCTCTGCATCCAGTGAAACCATCCGATGATCTCTCGTGGACGGTACGCCTAGGGGGTTAGCATCACGCATTAGAATTAACTTAGGAAACGGAATGGAACGTACCTTAGAATCTAAGATTGCACGTAAACGCGCACAAGGTGAAGCGTGCCTCTCGCGATACTCTCGCTCAGGGTCAGAAAAAGCAGAAAACTTAGGAGATCCTTTCAAACGGGTGTGTGGCATGCAACTAAAAAGAAAAATAGAAGAAAAAGATATAAAAAGAAATAGGAGAAACACTAAAAAAATTTACTGACTCTAGGCTAAAAAGAAATAAACTTTAAAAACAAAGGAAAACTCTTAACCAAAACTTAACCTAACAAAATCTAGAAAACTCTAAACTTAAGCGTCCTCGGTAACGGTGCCAAAAACTTGATGCTGATAAAGTGATATAATCAAAACAACCTAAATTAGACATAATCTAGAAACTTAACTCAAGAAAACCTAGACCTGGACCACCAGATAGGCAAGTGAACCTAATCGAATGTAGACAAGACTAAGGAAGAACAGAATCGAACCCTAAAGACACTATTATAGAATAAACTAGACTCGGAAAGGTCAAAACAAAAATAGATTTAATAATGGGGGGAATGATCTTCTTTTTTAGAAGGAACCTAGAAAAATAAAAACTAATTTTAATTAATTGATTAAACACTTGACTTACCAACTAGAGCACGAGGAAACAAAAACTTTTAGAAAATCAAGAATGAGAAAGATACTACCTAGGTGAATCCTAATTGTGAACCTCGAACTTCAAATGGCTATTGAACTACTATGGAATCGGGATCTAATGAAACAAACTTCTAAGATACTTGATGGATCCCGGATCATTCTTCGGATGTGAACAAAAGGAGAACCTAGAAGATGAGTGAAACTACCGATTAGTTAAATTACCGCTAAGTCTCTTTGACAACACTTATGTACTCGGTTGATACATAATCTCTCGATCTAACTAACATAATTCATTAATAATGAAAGGGGTAACCTTTAATAATCTATTGGACACGAAAAGCAATGCAATTAATTAGCTTAGAGAAACCTTCTTTCGAACCGCTTATTTCTATGCAACTAACCACAAGAACAATTCAATTAATCCTCACCTCTCGGAATCAAATTAAGAAGAGCATTAAGGCTTAATAATCAATTCAACCCAATCAAAAACATACAGTAATCAATCTAGATATGCAAGTTTCTACAAAAGACATTTAACAACTAACATATGGATTATAGGAATCATCAACGATTATGCCAAAACAATCAAAGTTATCCAGTATATTGAATAAACGTGTGAATCCAAGGATCATAATCAGGAATTATCAGTATTGGAATGGAATAAAGTCAATAATTGTGGAATACTCATTAACTGTTGTTTAATTGTTTTAATTGATAATTTAATATCATAATTAAAGCTTGTTATGATGAACACAATTATGTATACGTAATAAATAAGCAAAAAAGAATTAATTCAAATGTATTTTATTAATACTGAATAATGATTACAAAAGAATAATTAAGAATGTTATGAACAAAGATTCGTCGAACGTATTGTTGTTGATGTGACGGCGGCTAGGGTTTGATTGGGTGATGTGATGTGTGTTTGTCGTAATAATGTTCTTGTGTTCGATACTTTGATATGAAACCTAGGGCTCATATGTATAAGCAATTATGAGTCTGTTAAGGAAACATCAGATCTCTTATGATTTGTAATTGACTTGTTGACTTGTTAAATGCATTCAAGTGTCTTTGTCTTCCGTAGGAATTTTGTCTTCCACAGGAACTCTTGTTCTTCCGTAGGAACTTGTTCTTCCGTAGGAGTCTTCACTTCATCTTGTGATCATCAGTGAATACTGATGTTCATCCATAGACAATCTATGGAAGCCTTGTCTTGTAAGAAACATATGTACGGATTAACAAAGATGTTCATCCGTAGATGTTTCTTACACTTAGCCGATTACAAGAATTCACCAAGTATATTGCTTTTGCATGTCATCATACACATCAAGCAACACATATATATGGGTTAACCTATATACTCAATGCATACATAAAAGTAGTGAGTTACAATCATTTATTACAAGAATTGATTAAAGTTATAATCCTATACAAATTGATCTAGACCTATTCTTTCTTGATCTAACAATACCCCCCATTAGGCTTAGATCCTTGTAATCAGTTCTTAAAAATTGAAACCTCCTTCACCCTGGCAATGATCTTGTTGTAGAAGTAAGACACAACAGTCTTTTGATCATCATACTTGTAGTTGATTTTTATCTTGCTGAGCTTCTTCAGAGTTTCAAAACTCAGTCCCAGAACATCTTCTTCAGTGGTGAATGTGTCTAACACATTGTTGTTGTGCACCACTTCTAGCTCATCCTGCTCTAAGATCTTTAGTTCTAAGACCTTTAACAGTCCAGCATTATGTTTTCTCCTCTTGTAAGCTTTGGCATGGAGTTTGTCAACCACTTGGATTACATGAACATGCAGGAACAAGTCATTCTGTGCTCTGTCATCAGTCAACTTTGGAAAGTATTTGTCATGTAAGTATGAAGTGTAGCTGGAATGCAGTAGTTTGATTTCCACAGGATCATAGATCCTGATTCTATCAGCTTTCTTGTTTTCAGCATTCCTCAGCAGCACCAGTTCCTTTGTCTTTTCTACATATCCCCATTATGTTATGGGGTATGTATATTGATTTCCTTCAATTGTCTTGATGGCCGCTGTTTTCCTGTTGTTGTATCCAATCCTCTTTAAAAATTCATTATCAATTGATTCTGAGGCATTGGACTTAAACCTTTTTAGACCTTTTATTCTCTTCTTGTGCTTAGCATCTTCTCTCTTAGCCTCAGATAGCATATCATCTCTGAACTTAGTCTTCAGCTTACCCACAAATGTTGAGATGTCTCTTCCTCCTGGGTGTATTGGGTAGTTAGAGATGATAAGGCTTTGAAAGTATTTGAGATCATATCCTGGCAAGCATAATACTGAAAATACATCATGGAAGTATTCAACTCTTCTAGATGTTCTCTTAATTACTGCACAATCCCAGTCTGGATCATATTTCCAGGCCATAATCATGTTCTCTTCCACAGAACTGGGAGTTGTGAGATAATCAATCAGCTGATCAAAGTAGACTTTTGTTTAGTAATTTCTCTGATAGTAGTTCCAAGTGGCCATACTTTGCCTGGTATAACTTCTCTTGGTTCTCTAATCAGTTTATCTTTCTTTTTGTGCTGATCTTTTCTTTCTACAACCACTGGTTCAACAACAGCTTTGTTATGGTGTTCAATAGCAGGGTTTGGAGCTTCAGCTCTGAATCTTACACCAGTCTCAAGTTCAACCTTCATAACATGCTCTATCATCCTTCTCAGCTCACCAACTTTTCTTCCCTTCAGCTCATGTAACTTGTAGTTATGACCTTGTAGCCAGCAAGTCATATTGTATTTGCTTAGTTTAGCTGTGTCACAATGGCCTAACTCTTTCTTGATCTTCTGAATTGATTGAAAGGTAATGAATGCTTCATAGTCACAGTTGGGGATCATAAATCTTGCAAGCTCAAACTCTTTCAGTAGATCTTTCAATTCAGTAACATTCATCCTTTCAACCATGTCATATGGAAATTCATGGTTGATCAGGGTCATAAACATGGATGACTAAGGTCTCTCTTCTAGAATGCCTTTTGTAGTCAGAAGGTCATCAGCCTTTGACTCTTTTGTTTCTTTTGGAGAGTCCATTTTTGTCAGCTCAATCCACTCTGCATCACTGTCACTATCCTCATCAGGGGTTTTCTTCACAGTAGACAAATCTACTGAAGTAATATGTTCAGGGGATGTAGGCTTTTGTTTCTTAGATGAATCTTCCACAATGATTACCTTTTTCTGAGTGGCACCTAGGTACTTCCTCTTTCTTGAGTAAGGAATGAGGTGCTTTGCAGACACAACAGATTCTTTCACTGGTTTTATTGATGGAGCAGCACTTGACTCCAGAGCACATATCTTCATTTTTAGCTCCTCAATTTCTTCATCTTTCAACTTTAACAAATTAGATTGAGCTAAGAGAGAGTTTGTGGCTTGTTCAACTTTCAAAACCATCTTTTCCTTTTTATTTTTCTCATGATTTACAGACTCCAGCAGCTCTTTCTCATATTAAAGTAATGGATCAATGACTTCATTATTGCATTGAGCATGTTCCCTGAGTCTTTTGAGTTTTGCTTCTTGTTTCATCAACTCTTCATCCTTTTCTTTTATGACCCCCTTCAACTCTTTTATTCTTTGATTTCTTTTGTTTGACTTGAGCACCAGTTTGTTGTATCCAGCCACCAGGTAACTCTTGCTCATAGAGATGTCTTTATCACTCAGATCATCTTCATGGTAGGCAATAACATCAACAAAGTTACCTTTTTCTTTTGCTATAGGTTCAGCAGCAGTCTCGTCATCATTTACTTTAGTGGGAGCAACACTTGCTAAACTTGAGCAGGTCCTAACTGTTTGATCAACAGGCTCTTGGTGTTGAGGTTGAGATAGTTGCTGAGCATCAAGAATTGGAGTTATGGGTTCAGTGCGATCAGACAAGTCTGTGTTTTATGAGTTGGAGACTGAGAGTGGGATGGTGCTAGCTTGAGACATTAACTCAGTCTAACTAGAGTAAAATGAGTTTTGAGACTGAGTTGCATGAAAAGGCTCAGTATGGGAACTCTTAGGAGTGTGATGTTGTGGAGTTTCAGTTTGTTGATGGATGGGTGATTGATTGTGGATTGGAGAGATTGGCTGGGTATTTTGAGTGGCTGATTGAGATTGTGGTGGTGATTCTTGTTGGATAGGTGATATGGGCATTGTGTTTTCACTGACTGGAGATATATGTTGGAGAGAGGTTGGTTGATAGGGTGAATGTAAGGCTTGGA
>BJCO01377541.1:0-12042 GCA_018326465.1 Flaveria floridana | reverse complement strand
AAACATGAGTGCATAACCATAGCCACTAAGTTGACCACACTTGTTTGCCATCACAACTGTTGTCATAAGGTCTTTCCTAAGGGTGGAGATGACACATCAAAATGTGTCCATGAACTCTCACTTGAATCCATATCCAAATGCTTCAAGTGTCCATGTCATTTGTGCCATTCTTTGAGTCTTCTTCTTGTGCATCTTCTGTGAAGTCACTGGATCGGTAAACATCCGAGCATGTTCTTGATGGAAGGATAACAACCAAAACAAAAAGTCAAATCTATAACACGAACTATCAAAAATTGGTTTCATTGATAAAACCTAACGATTACAAGCTCGCTACAACATAAGAATCAAGACTCTTGGCAAGGGGAGATCGAGCATGATCTCCCCTCTCATCCGGTAACACCAAGGCCCCGAGCACAAACCTTAATCTCTCTACACAATGAAACTGGTATTTATAGGCCTCAGCCTATATCAGATGTGACTGGGCCCATTCGTACGATTGGGCCATGCGTTTGGTTCAATCGTACGACTGGCCTAATCGCATCTCTCAGTCGCACGACTTGTCCATTTGCATCGCTTAGTCGTACGACTGAGTCTCATTCGCATATGCCCCTGCGAATGACCCAGTTTCATGTGTTTACAACATATCAGGTGTATTACATTAAGCCTAGACTATTTGACAAGCGACGGACATACTATATATGATAATATATGCTTCAACAATCACGTCTGAGGTGATCACAATGGTTTTCAAGTAAAGGATCACGTCTGAGGTGATCAAACAATTTTGATTAAAGGATCACATCTGAGGTGATCAAAAGTTTTTAGTTAAAAAGATCATGTCTGAGATGATCAATGGTTATAATGTCATATATCAAATTCAAGTTTTTGAAAGGTTGGGAAAAGTGAAGTCAAACTCATAAGTATGAGACAATCGCACGATTGGATCATGAGTATGGACCAATCGCACGATTGGACCATAAGTATGAACCAATCGCACGAATGGACCATGGGTCTGAGCCAATCACACGATTAGACCATGAGTATGTGTCAAGTATACGATTGGATCACAAGTATGAACCAATCGTATGACTGGCTAAAGAAGTCTAAGTCAGTCATACGACTGAACCGCAGTCGCATGAATGAATCATGCGTATGGGTCCAGTCGCACGACTGAAACAAAAATTAGCATAAAAGGGGCTCAGTCGGTCGTAACCCTACACTTGATTTCAAAAAGCTCTCACGAACCACCGATTACCATACCCACCCTTTTTCAAATTATTCTCCGTCATTGACTGATTATGGCCTTCTAACTGATTACTTTCCATCTACAGGTATAGTGAGACTGAAAACATGCCAAATAACAACGTCAAATAGATCCAAACTGTCCGAATCACTTAAAACAAAAACCGAAACACATAACCCTAAAATCGAACACTTAAATGAACCTAAACATGCAGTAAAAAGGCAATAAGTGTACAATCGAGTACATGCGCGTCTAATGAAGCTAATCTTGATGTGAAATTGACTATTTTGACAAAGATTCAAAATTTTGGACTCGCATAGTGGGTATGTGAAAGGACATATGGATGAACTTTAGTCACACGATAGAGCCAGACGCATGATTCAATCGCACGATTGAATCAATCAGTGACTCAGTCGCACGACTGACTCAACCCCATGTCATGACATACGACTAAGTCCAGTCGGAGGCTCAATCGCACGACTAAGTTCAGTCGCATGGTTCAATCGTACGATTGAACCAGTTGGATAAAATCTATTCTAACTCAAATGTTCTCTCTTGTGAACGAATCTAATGTGTTTGTTACTTGTGTTGCAGCAAAATGGCTGACAGATGGACGATGAGCACCAAGCACAACATATGTGCTTACCTCGATCCTACGTCTAGGAACGCTTCAGAGTTTATTGGAATCATAGACTTCTTACGATGGTCGAGGATTTGTAGAGCTATTTCTGCTCTATGCACACCATACAGATCCGTACAGCAGGCATTCTGGGAGAATGTTGTTGTGGATCGCTCAGTCGAGCCATACCGGATCCGAAGTTCTATCTTCGGACTTGATATCGATATAGGGGAAGATGACATCAGGAGAGTCTTGGACTTGGGTAAGGATGGCGACTACCCAACCAAGCTACATCCCGTGACCGTTAGGGGTTGCTTCTTGAGGATCAAGTACACCGACGACATCAATCTCGGCATGCTTAACAAGAGAAACATGTGCCCATAGTTTAAGTATTTGGCACATGTGATCCTCAAGTGCATCACGTCAAGAAGAGGAGGATTTGATGAGATGAGCGACCAATTCCAGAATGCATTCGTTGCATTGGTACTGAACCACCCGTTCAGTTTTTCGAGGATGTTCTTCGGGTATTTGAGGGAGAACATAAAGGTGAAGGGGAAAGAGGGCTTCTGTATGTACCCTTGGTTCCTACATATGATTATTGACGAGAAGCTCCCCTCACTGCCCAAGAACAAGGATGATGAGGTAGTCCTAGAGGTTATGGACGATACTACCCTGGGAGGATGAAGGTTTACCAGGGGAAGCAGGTGAAGCCCCCTGTTAGGAGGTTGTTTGGTGATCTGGCTAACATCGATTATGTCGCACCCGCCAAAAAGAAGTGGTGCCATGATGACAGAGACTCCGATGTTGAGCCAGTCATGATCCTAAACAATAACGACGACGACAATGATGATGACCAAGGACATGGTCAAGGTGGTGGAGACGAGGGCTTGAACCAAAGACGAGCCACACACACGTCTACTATTCCTCCACCACCTCAGTAGAGTGGTGCATCAGCACCTGGTAGATCTGAGCAAGCTGCTATCCACCATGACTTTCTGATTGATGAAGATGAAGAGTCTGATGATGAGCCTTTCAGCAGGAGAGTAGGTAGCAGGGTTGTTGCTATTGATAAAGGGAAAGAGGCGGTTGGCGGACGCCAAGCTGGTTTGGAGGGTGGTGACACTGATGTCACAGATCCATCATACACCCCCGACCAGCCTATGAGCTCAGGGGCAACCTCGATTGCCAAGGGTTCCAGGAGGAAACGAATGGCCCAACCCTATGGAAAGAAGGGCAAGAGGAAAAGATTTGTACTTACCAGCTCTGCCACCACCACAGCCACTACCACCATCACAGCCTCTGCCACCACCACAGTCAATAACACTACCACTTCTATCCCAGCTACCACCACTACCATACCATGCACCACACATACATCCACATCCACCCCACCCACCATGCCCAAAACAATTCCTCCAAAACCATCCCCACTCCTACTCCTATCTACACCACATCCACCACTACACCTTCTACTCCCCAAGTTAGCACATCTTCCCAGATCCCACCTCCACAGAGCCCTACTCTACCCACGGTTGGGTTAGAGGAACACTTGGCCAGCCTAAACCGATTAGTGTTGAAGCTGTTGGCAACCGATGATGTGAGGGCCAACCAGCTAAACCAACTGATGGTAGTTAATGCAGCACAGGGCAAGAAGATTTCCCAACTTACTGAGCAGAACAAAGCTCATGAGAGAGCTTTAGTTCGAGCTCATAGTGCCTTGCAAGCTTAAAACGAGCTAGTGCTTGCATCTGCTAAAAGGATTGATGAGTTTGAGAAGCAGAATAAGAAGATGATGCTGAGGCTGAAAGGTACGAAGAGTGAGCCTTTGAAGATTAAGGGTGATGGAGACGATGATGGAGATGATAATGATGATGATGATTCGAGTGAAGATGAATCAGATGAAGAAGGTGATGAGGAGGATGCCGGAGGAAGTAGGAAGGACAAGAAGGGGGATGATGATGATGAGGATGATCAGGCAGGTGATGCAACTGCATCATCCTCGACTCAGTCAACAAGGGAGAGGCGCACCAAGAGAAACCAAGATCAAGGGGCCTCTTCCTCAGCTCCTCAAGCTGAAGAGACACACGATCAAGGGAAAAGTAATGCTTAAACGTTTATGTATTTGAAACTTTTGTACTTGAAATGTTTATTACATTAATGAAATTCATGAGAATTTATGTTTAATGTCTTTGATAAATGATTAATGTATGCATTGTTGGTTGTGTAATAAAAAAGATACAACTCAATAAACCGATGACTATGATATTGCTCGCCTTCAGCAAATCAATACTCAACTCACTATGATTCTTGATTTGCAAAGGATAGTAAGACGGTCTGTGAGTTACACTCCAGAGGAGGGAGAAATCATCCACGACTTGACTGATGAGCAGCTCGCCAATATGTTCAGACTAAATCCAGATGAGCTTGTCAAAGATGCTCCAGAAGTCGACGTTATTAGTGATGAAGAGCTACAAGGTGTGGATGAGATCGAGATCAAAGATGTCACATCGAAGTATTATCCAGAGTACACTGACCCTGAGGGTAATGTTATCCCCAACTTGGGTGAAACATTTGGCAGTGATACTTTTGGCACACTAGAAGAGAAAGAGAAAGGAAAAGATGAAGGTAAAGTCCAAGCCATAGATGTTAATGTTGATATAAAGAAGGCGGAATGGGCAGCTTGTTTGTCAGAGATAAAGGCATAATGTCAGCCTACAAAGCCAAACGCCTACACCAAATTGTATAAGGTGAAGAGAAATCAGAAGATGTCAGGAAAAATCATTAGTTGGGCCTATTTTGAAGATCTAGAGGTGTACCCTGTGAAGCGGGAGAAGGGGATTGAGTACTTTAGATATCCACACGATCTTAAAACTCTTCCTGGTTTTGAGCTAAACAGGTTGTCCTGTTTAGACCTTTTGTATGCTAACCCGAGGAAGATGTCGGGCTGTTTGAGATGGCACTGAAGAGAGAATACCACACAAGATGGGTAAATTTCAGACCTCAACAACCTAAGAGGTTCGTTCATAAGACTGAAGTTGACCCTAACACTGGGAAGGCTAAGGTAGTGCTGAAGTGGAGTCCCCCACGCACAATGTCTAAGATCTCATTACGGGAGATGCCTCAGAACTTCACTCCACACTTCAAATGGTGGTATTACAACTGGAGGACGGGGGAAGCGGTCATAGTGTTGAACAGAGAGGGTAAAATAGAGACTATCAGGGTATTTGACCCAATGTGGCTCACTAACTTATCAGCTGATGATGTTTACACATTGTACAAGTGACCACTGTTCTATGACACATAGGATATTGTACAAGCTCTCTAATTCCAACACATTATAAGACTCTGCTTTGCTTTCAAGATAAATGCAGGAGTCACAAAAGAAAAGAAGTACAAGAAATTCCAAGAATATGTGAAGAATTTTAGAAAATAGGATAAACTAGGACCAAGGGGGAGTTTGTTGATACATTGTTCCTAGTTTATGTTCTTCAATGTAAATGTCTTTCATTTCTTACACATATGTAATGCAAATGTTGAATGAAATATGATATGCTTTTGATGTTTAATTGTATTTGTTTATATCGTATTCTTAATGTAATTGGTATTACTTATATTCGTGAACATTATATATATGTTTGAGGTTGTTGTACATAGTTCTGAGTCAATAATGATTCAGAAATGTGTTCAACTTAGTCAAGTGGTTATTCATGCTAATGGACCATACTTATGGACCATACGCACGAATGAACCATACTTATGGACCAGTTGCATGACTGAACCAGGTGACTGGATCAGTCGTATGACTAAGACATAAGATAGACTCAGTCGCACGACTAAACCTTCAGTCGTGCGTATGAGTCAGACGCATGAGTCAGTCGGACGACTGAACCATGCTAATGGTTTAGTCGTACGAATGGATACTGAAAACCTATTGATACCATATATCTCGTGGAAAAACATAACACTTGGAATACTATCATACCCTAGCCGTCCAGAGCGTAAAAGTTCGTGCATCCAAGATCATAGTTTGTTCCTGATCGATTCCAACTCGTTCTTAACGTTTGTTTAATCATTAGATCGATCAGGTTATTCGTTCTCACTAATTGGATCACCAATCAAATAGAATTCCGCGTAATTTGATCTGGTCTCACGCAGAATCCGTTAGTACTCCGTACGAAAAAGGTCCTAACACGTTTAGTACTTTATCATTATCTTTTGTAATCGTTCGTTTTGTACTTTATTGTTATCTTTCGTAATCGTTAGTTTCGTACTTTATCATTTCGCTCATTTTGTACTGATTCTAGATCCTATCAATCTTTTCCCCCATCGTGGCTTGAAGCCACCATTCCGGGCACAAAGCCTCATTACTATCTGGCACAAAGCCCGTGACCTGAAGCCACCATTCCGGGCACAAAGCCTCATCATTTCTTGGCACAAAGCCCGTGGCCCAAAGCCACCATTCCAGGCACAAAGCCTCATCATTTCCGAGATTGAGTGACAAGGATCCTGTTTTATACTATGGATCAGTCACCAAGACTGATCCCTCTGTGTGTGAACCCTCATGGGTTAGCCAAAATCACATGCTATAATACACAGTTGAGCTGACAACTCTCATGAATTGTGTTCCTCTTTTCATTCAGCTTTGAAGCTTTTCTTTCGTTCGTTCTTTGTGTTCCACTTTCCGTATCATTAATCATATCTCTTTCTTTAATGACAATACTTTACGTTATGATTATAAACACACTACGTAAAGTTATACATCAATATATAAGGAACATAAGAACAAAGCATAACTATGCATAAACCAGGCTTACAGAAACCCTAGGTCAAACTAGGGTCAAAACCCTAAAAATCTGATTTCCCAAAAATTCAGAATAATTTTCTAAGTATTAGGCATTTTAAGACTATGCAGGTACATGAGGCCTATTCAGGCGTTTTATCACTATTTGGGCGCATGGCCCTATACTTAACCGTCTGTCACTTTGGGGCGCATGAATTGTTTAGGCGCATGAGCCTACACAGGCGCCTGAGTAAATTTTGAGCGCATTAACACTATTGGGACTCATCACCCCTACAGGCGTTTTCGCAAAAACTTAGGCGCATGAACTACTGTTCAGGCGCATAAACCACACTTAGTTATTCTAAGGCATAAAAGTTGGGTGCATGA
Source organism: Flaveria floridana (assembly GCA_018326465.1). Taxonomy (NCBI): domain Eukaryota; kingdom Viridiplantae; phylum Streptophyta; class Magnoliopsida; order Asterales; family Asteraceae; genus Flaveria; species Flaveria floridana. The sequence goes on along the minus strand of BJCO01377541.1, from coordinate 5,013 downwards.
GGTACTGTTTGGGCGTAGCATCCTTACTTAGACTTTCTAAGTCAGTTTCTTAGGCGCATGGGCACTATTTGGGCGTATAAGGGCACTGTTTGGGCGCATCAACCTTACTTAGACTTTCAAAGTCTATTTTTCAGGCGCATATGCCCTGTTTGGGCACATGACCACCTACTTATATTATTCTAATATATTTTTCAATCCCAAACATAAGTTTACCCTGTTCTAAGCTCATACAACCATTCTAAACACTAATCAAAGCATTTACAACCATAAATCATCAAACACATGCACATATACATACAGTTACATACATATTACTTGTAAAAAGACACATACCCGAACACACATACCCATACCCGGGGGCCTAGAAACTCATCTCAGCTGCTTCTAAGCTCATTCCTTTAAACTCAAACTTTTCAAAGATTTCTAACACCTACACATGTCAAAAGACACATACCCGAACACACGTACACACATAAGAACATGAAGAAACCGGTTTCATGGTCAAAAATCCATAAAACTGAACCAATTATGCTACATTTGATTACCTTGGCTGAATTCAGCTACTTTCTCTCTCTAATGCCGAAGATCTTCCTGCTTTCTCTCTCTAAAACTGCCGAGCAGTTGATGTGATCAGAGAAGTGGGCAGCCATGCCCACTTTAAACAAAATAATAATATTATTTTTTCCTTTTTACACTTTTAACCCCCTACTTATGCTTCTTTTATTTTCTTTCTAAACACCTTTGTTTTTCTCTTCTTATTTCTTTTCTTTTTCTTTTAACTAACAAAATTTTCGGGTGTTACAAGTCCACCCCCTTAAAGAGGTTTCGTCCCTAAAACCCGTCACTCTTCGAATAACTGTGGGTAATGTTGTCTCATCTCTTCTTTAGTCTCCCACGTAGACCCAGAACCCTTTTGGTGTTTCCACTGACCCGCACAAGTGGAAGCACTTTATTCTTCAATCTTTTCTCTTTCCGATCGATGATTGCCACTGAGTCGTTCATCCACTTCAATATCATCCAGTGGTATAATCATATCTTTATCAGCTAAGCACTTTCTTAGATGAGATACATGAAATGTCGGATGAATTCCACTTAACTCATCAGGCAGTTCCAATTGATAGGCCACCTCTCCTACTCGAGAAATGTTTCGGAACGGTCTTATATACCTCGGGCTTAGCTTACCCCACTTTCTGAACCGAATGAATCCATTCCAAGGTGAGACCTTCAACATAACTCGGTCACCCACCTTGAATTCAATCACCCTACGCTTCTTGTCGGCTTACGAATTTTGTCTATCCTTAGCCGTTTTCATGAAAGCCTTGATATTTTTTTACTTTTCTTTTGTAGCCTTGATCACCTCAAGTCTTCCTAACTCTCTCTGTCCAACGTCACCCCAACATACGGGCATCCTACACCTTCTACCATATAGCATCTCATAAGGAGGCATACTAATGCCGGCATGATAGTTGTTGTTATATGAGAATTCAGCTAACGGTAAGTGATCATCCCAACTTCCTCCAAAATCGATCACGCATGCTTGGAGCATATCCTCAAGTGTCTGGATCGTCCTCTCAGACTAACCATCTATCTGAGGGTGATAAGTCATGCTAATATGTAGCCTTATCCCCATTGCATCATGGGATCTTTTTCAAAACTTGGATGTAAACCGAGTGTCATGATTAGACACGATAGACACCGGCACACCATGACGAGATATAATCTCCTTGATAAACAGATCCGCCAGTCTCTCGGATGAATACGTCTCATGGATTGGTAGGAAGTGAGCACTCTTGGTCAGACGGTCAACAATCACCCAAATGGTATCGCACCCCCTCGCCGTACAAGGTAGCTTAGTAATAAAGTCCATGGTGATGTGCTCTCACTTCCACTCAGGTATATCCAATGGTTGGATCTTCCCATGTGGTTTTTGATGTTCCGCCTTCACTTCTAGACAAGTAAGGCACTTACTCACATACTCCGCTACGTCACGTTTCATACCCGGCCACCAGTAGTCCTTCTTCATGTCTTGATACATCTTGGTGGCGCCTGGATGAATGGAGTATTGTGTCTTATGAGCCTCATCCATAATTTGTCCACTTAGATCTCCGTATCAGGAAATCCACATCCGCCCGAAACGGGTTCTCACCCCGTGACTGTTTTCTCCCAACTCCGTGACTAGACCTCCCATCCTTTTAGAGTTAAGGCGATCTTCTTTCAACGCCTCATCTTGAAATCCTTTGATTTTTGTCATCACGTCCGAGGTCATAACCAACTGATAAGACTTCACCGAATTGGTTCGGGTCTCTCTTTTCTGCTAAAGGCATCGGCCACAACGGTGGTCTTACCCGGATGGTAATGGATCTCACAATCATAATCTTTGATGAGCTCTAACCATCTCCTCTGTCTCATGTTAAGATCCTTTTGCTCGAAGAAATACTTCAAGCTCTTATGGTCAGTAAAGAAGATGCACTTCATTCCGTATAAGTAGTGCCTCCAAATCTTCATCGCAAAGACCACAGCCGCTAGCTCCAAGTCATGAGTAGGGTAGTTGACTTCGTGTGTAAGGCCCCGTTCCTGGACACCTCACAGTTGGACAATCATCGCATCATTTCATATATAAAATATAATTCATAAAATAAGTAGGGGAAATAGAATATCAAAAGCCATTCATTACATTGATAAATATTGTTGTTAAGAAATACAACATTGTTAAATTACAAAAGCCTCTTTCATTTGCATTACAAAACATCAATATTATTATGCGTGAATGGATGTCAGTCTTGCCCTGCCGAGTAGCCTCCCCGCGTGCCATCCTCAGCAACATTACCTGCCAACTGATAAATGCATAAAAGTCAGCGTTACTGAGTGAGTTCTAGTTTTAAAGTATTAAAATACTTAATACGGTTCAAAATACTTTCTTTACTTTTGTACGTAAGCATTCATCGTTCATGCAACAAGGCATATCCTTATTCTTTATTCCTTATCTCACTTATTCGTTCGTTTCATACTTTATAATTATCTTTCGTTAATGTTTATTTCGTACTTTATCACTATCTTTCGTTAACGTTCGTTTCATACTTTATCAGTTAGTTCATTTCGTACTTTATCATTTCGCTCGTTTCATACTGATTCTGGATCCTGTCAAGGTTTTCCCCTATCGTGGCCCGAAGCCACCATTCCGGGCATAAAGCCTCATCACTATTTGGCACAAAGCCCGTGGCCCGAAGCCACCCTTCCGGCACAAAGCCTAGTCAATATTTAACACTTAGAAATTTTTCTTAAAAATTTGAAAAATCCAAAAATATTTTTAACTCATTTTTTAATTCAAAAACTTAAAAATCAGCAAAATTATTTCTTCTTCTTAAAATTAAAATATAAAAATGGTAAAATCAGAGGATTTTGAAAATAGGGTTCCTAAGCTTAAAAACAGAGCAGATTTTAAAAATTGTTCACTTAGGTTAATACATCACCTTAATTCCATTGATACTGATCTTTGGAAATCTATAGAAAAAGAATCATATATTCCTATAACCACTTATGGGCCTGACAGGGGTTTTGTCTATACCAAAGATTCACCAGAACCCTGCCCTGAATATGGTCTACAAGGTGATGATCTGAGAAAGGTTAAGAATGACATTAAAGCTTACTCTCTGATGTGTAAAGGAGTACCTCTTGAAGTCCTAGCCAGGCTTGATAGATATCAAACTAGTTACACAATATATAAAGCTTTAAACACTATCTGTGAAGGTGGTAAAGAGATACCAAATCTCAAAAAGCAAAAACTGAAGAGGTAGTTAGAGTTTTTTCTGTAAGGTTTGTAAACAAGATTTTCAGAGATGTTTAACCATTTAAACAACAAAACACAGCGGATATTAGTTATTAAATCTTGTTTTAATAATCTGAAAATAAACCATTTTAGATTCAAAACAAACCCAAGAACAAGGATCATATATATATGTGAAAAGAAATGCTATCAAAACCGAAAAGGAACAACCATAGGATTTTCTTGAAACTACCTTTCAGGAACAAGGGAATATTGTATGGATGAGACGAAGGAGATGATGCTTCTTGAACATCTAGCCTTCAAGGAGAATCCCTCAAGCTTGTATACCCACAAGCTTCTTGCAAAACCCAACTTGCTAGGGAGTTTTAACACCAAAAACCCTCTTGAAACCCTCTTCAAACCCTCTTGGTTGTAAGTTTTGGAGGAGAAGAAGAGAGAAAAAGGAGTCTTGCATGTAATAGAGAGAGAGAGGTGGAGTGTAGTAATCAAATGAAGTAAATGTTGTGTATTATAACATGACAAAGGTTCCCAAGGCACACCACATGGGGGCGGCCGAAAATGGGTTCAAAATGGGTTCCTTCCCATTTTGAAAACCCCTTTTAATTCATTACTAGTTACTATTTAAGTTATATAATTAAACCATTTTAAGTTTATAACTTAAACACTCTTACATTTGTTGTTATTTAACATCTTTAAATAACAATACAAAAGATATCTCACGAACAAAATATCCATATAACTTTTTCTATCACAAATGCAATAATTTAGAAAACCCATTTTCTAAATTGGTGTCAATATTTAATTGTTTGATCATATCAATAAATAAATATTTATTGGTATTTGCTTAGCTTGTTATTGGGTATGACCCGACTTGGATCATAACATACTAACCACGTCAATCTTGTATGTGTCTTGGTCATATAAGAACCAACAATCTCCCACTTCCACAAGATTCATAGAAGATTGATGCAACTAGTAAATACCGCCTAACAACGGTTTACTACCCTTAATACGTATGACTAAAAGTCATTCAATAACATCATCCCCTTCAAGTACCTTACTCGAAATGTTCTAGGTGAATCAATCATCTATCCTTTTGTCACAGATGTCATGTTAAATCCTAGAGACACAGAATGATCATTCTCCATTGATTTAACTTTAGCAGGCCTTAGACATCTTACTCTTAACGAATAAGAGGGACAAATCCCATCTTGACTACATACGTCTCT
>BJCO01377525.1:0-10568 GCA_018326465.1 Flaveria floridana | reverse complement strand
TAGATCTGATGCCTATTAAACTAGAAGGTTTGACGTAGTAGTAGGAATGGATTGGCTGGCTAAAAATAAGGCTGAAATCGTGTGTGACGAGCGTTTGCTTAAGATACCAGTAGCCAGCGGGGATACGTTAGTAGTCCATGGAGAGAGAAACCACCCACTATGCCCCATGATATCCCATTGAAAAGCAACTAAAAGCCTCAAGAAAGGACACACCTCATTTATGATTTATGTGATGAAGGCCAAAGGGGAAAAGAAGATTGAAGACATACCTGTGGTGTCTGAGTACTTGGAAGTATTTCCAGAAGACTTACCAGGACTCCCTCCGACCCGACAACTCGAACTCCAAATTGATTTAGTACCTGGCACCACGTTAGTGGCCAAAGCACTTTACTAACTTGCTCTGCTGGAGATGAAGGAGCTGATGCTACAAATCCAAGAATTGCTGGACAAGGGGTTCATACAACCCAGTGTTTCACCGTGGGGTGCTCCGGTGCTATTTGTTAAGAAGAATGATAGAACACTACGAATGTGTATCGATTATCGGGAACTGAATAAGCTTACTGTAAAAAACCGATATCCTCTTCCTAGAATTAACGACCTATTTGACCAATTGCAAGGAGCTAGCTATTTCTCTAAGATAGACTTGAGGTCGGGATACCAACTGAAGATATAGGAAGAAGACATTCCCAAAATAGCCTTCAAAACCAGGTATGGACACTATGAGTACTTAGTCATGCCTTTCGGATTAACTAACGCACCCACAACATTCATAGATCTCATGAATCATGTATGCCGCCCATACCTAGACAAGTTCATGATTGTATTTATCGATAATATCTTGATCTACTCTCGAAGCAAAGAGGAACATGAGAAGCATCTTCGATTAATCCTTGAACTACTCAAGAATGAGCAATTATACGCAAAATTCTACAAATGCGAGTTTTGGATGCGTGAAATCCAATTTCTTAGGCATATAGTGAATAAGGGTGGAATCCAGGTAGATCCAGCTAAAATAGAGGCTATCAAAAACTGGAAGATCCCAAAAACTCCTACTGAGATCAGACAATTTCTTAGTTTGGCTTGTTACTACAGGAGGTTTATTAAGGATTTCTCTTGAACAGTACAACCCCTAACTGCATTGACCAATAAGGATACAGCTCATGACGGGGGAAAAGAACAAGATAAAGCCTTTAATATGTTAAAGTAAAAACTATGTAGTGCGTCTATCCTCACCCTACCAGAGGGAACAGAGGACTTTGTAGTCTATTGCGACGCCTCGCGTCAAGGATATGGATGTGTGCTAATGCAGCGGGAAAAGGTGATCACCTACGCGTCCAGGTTGTTGAACGAGCATGAAAGGAATTACACGACACACGATTTTGAACTGGGTGCCATGGTGTTTGCACTCAAAATGTGGAGACACTACCTCAATGATACTAAGTGTGTAATTTACACTGATCACAAAAGCCTGAAGCATATCCTGGATTAGAAGATGTTGAACATGCGCCAGAGAAGATGGGTAGAACTATTAAGTGATTACGAATGTGAGATTTGCTACCAACTCAGAAAGGCAAATGTAGTGGCCGATGCCCTGAGCAGAAAGGAAACGAAAAAACCCCTTCACGTACGTGCCCTAAGGATGAGCGTGTACACTAGCCTTGTTGCTAGATTAAAAGAATTACAGAGGGAAACCCTTAAGGTGGATAAGCTAACTGATGAGATGTTAACAGGGATGGAGAAGCGTTTGGAGGTAGGCAACGATGGCTTATACAAATATGAAGGAAGGACTAGGGTGCCTAACCATGGTGGAATTATGGATATAATTTTTGATGAAGCATACAAATCTAGGTATTCGGTTCACCCAGGAAGTGATAAAATGTATCAAGACCTAAGGACACTTTTCTGGTGGCCCGGGTTAAAGAAATCTATTGGCAACTGTGTGGGGAAATGTTTGACATATGCAATGGTAAAGGCTGAAAAGCAAAAACCATCAGGAACCCTATAGCAACCTGAAATCCTGGAATGGAAATGGGATAACATCACGATGGACTTTGTCATGAAAGTACCAAGGACATTTCGCGGTCATGATGCTATTTAGGTAATCATGGACATGCTTACCAAATCAGCCCACTTCTTACTAATTCGAGAGGACTATGATTTGTCAAAGTTAGCCCGAATATACATTGACGAAATAGTGACTCGACATGGAGTACCACCCTTGATTATCTTAGACCGTGATAGTCACTTCACATCGCGATTTTGGAGATCTCTCCAACAGGTTCTGGGGACCCGTCTTGATCTAAGCACCGCGTATCACCCTCAAACCGACGGGCAAAGTGAAAGAACCATTCAAACCTTGGAAGAGATGTTGAGAGCTCACATGATTGACTTCAGTGGAAGCTGGGATAACCACCTACCCTAGTAGAATTTTCCTACAATAATAGTTACCACACAAGTATAAAAGCAGCCTTGCATGAAGCTCTATATGGCAGGAAATGTTGGACACCATTGAGCTGGAACGAGATTGGTGATAGCCAAGTGATGGGAGCCGAAATCATAATGGAAACCACAGATAAAGTAATAAGGATTAAGGAGCGACTGAGAATAGCCAGAGATCATCAAAAGAAGTATGCTGACAGAAGGCGAAAACCACTGGAATTCCAAGTGGGTGATAAAGTGATGTTAAAAGTCACCCCATAGAAGGGAGCTATGAGGTTTGCCAAGAAGGGCAAGCTAAGCCCAAGATATATTGGACCATTCAAAATACTGGCAAGAGTTGGCCCGATAGCATATCAGCTAAGGCTACCCCAAAAATTAAGCTACATACATAACACTTTTCACGTGTCTAATCTGAAGAAGTGTTTGGTAGACAAGACCATGGAATTGCCATTAAAGGAAGCCCAAATCAATGACAAGTTGAACTTTGTTGAGGAGCCCATAGAGATTACCGATCGACTAGTCCAGAAACTTAGGCGAAGTTTCATACCCATGGTGAAAGTAAGATGGAACTCTAGGCGAGGACCCGAATTCACTTGGGAACGAGAAGATGAAATGAGGAAGGAATATCCGCACCTCTTCAGGCCCACCCATCTAAAAATCTAATCGAAGCTAAAATTTCAGGACGAAATTTCCTAAATGGTGGGAGAATGTAACAACCCCTCCTTAATCCTAAGATGAGTAAATGGCTGATGATACATCACTAAGTAGGCATTTGACTAAGCCATGCGCCTGAACGGTGCCCATGCGCCCGAATAGTGCCAATGCGCCCGAACAGTGCCCATGCGCCCGAACAGTGCCCATGCGCCCGAATAGTGCCCGTGCGCCCGAACAATGCCCATGCGCCTAAGTCCTGGGCGTCCCAGCAGTGTTCATGCACCTAAACAGTTGTCATGCACCGAAGTCCCAGGCGTGCTAACAGTTTTCATGCGCCTAAGTCCCAGGCGTCCCAACAATTGTCATGCGCCTAAACAGTTGTCATGCGCCTAAGTCCCAGGCATCCCAATAGTTGTCATGCGCCTAAACAGTTGTAAAGCGCTTAGAATTTTTCTTATGTAGTCGATTATATATTCAATTACCTTAAACATCACTAACATTGTAAAATGTAATTGTCATTGTACCCCTATGAACTAAATTTTAACATATTCACCTTTATCTTACTCCGAACCATACTCTCATTGTTCTAACAGAAAGCTTGCTGCCATAACCTCACAATTGTGGACTCAAACTTCACTAAAGGTACTATCCCATGTAAACCCGTGAATCTAGGGGTAGGTATACAAGGCTCCACCTTGAAAACCCTCTTACTTATGTGTTATTGCACCATCTATCATCTTGAATTGTAAACCCTCCCAACCAAAGTTAAAACCTGCTTTAAAACAGTAAATGAATATTATTAGAATCTGATTTGAAAACTACAATAATAATTAGGTGATGTTTGGGCACGATTTATAGGGTTACACAAGTGTAAAGGGTGTAAATTACCAAGTATATACAACATATATATGATACATAGTAAACCCAAGAATCATGATGCATTTTTCAGTAGTTTAGTGATGATTAAATGGTGGTAAACTTGTGATGGAGGCTGAAAATGTCAAAAGAATGGTATATTAGGCAAAACAAGTTTGTTCGGGGACCCGAAAAATGGAAATAATTCAAGAAATGTCATAACATGAAAAACCTAGAACTTAGAATTTTTCAGGCCCTAGAATAATTATTTTAGTAATACAAATCAAATTTGGTGAATTTTTGGGTTAATAGGTAATTTCGATGAATTTAATTAACAAAGGTAAATGTAAACCGAGGGAATTTTAGATAAGATCTTGGAAATAAAATGAGAAGCCTAAAATCTATTAAAGTCATATTATTTCATAAAGATAGAGACTCTAAATTTTGAATTTGGTTGTAATTAAAAGACTTGAAACTAGACGCTTAAAATTGATGGTTTTACCGTAACCGGTAACTAGAAACTTGTGTTTTAAACTTCACAAGGCAAGATTTCAAATTTTGGAGTTCAAATAGGCTCTAATAGGCTATAAAGTTATTAACTTGAGGGGCCAATGTGTAAATTCTGCATTTTAACCAAATTTCAGCAACCTTGTGACTAGAAACTAATATTTAACTTATTAATATGTTAAAAAATATATTAGAACCATAAAACTTGACATACACATACCAAAGACCTAACTTTCCTAAAAAGAAAACTTTTTGATGTAAACTTCTAAGAAATAAAGCCACGCCCTCCTTCAACCGTAAACATGCATTTAATTATACTTCTAATAATCTAAGAATCTATAGCTCATTACTTGAATCATGATCATAGGATGCTAGGACTTGAAACTTTCTGTGACTAAGGAACCTGTTGATACTAAGGTGAGTTCTTGTGTCCCCTTTTTATTATTGCTTTAGGGATGATGCATGCTCTTTTGAACTGAAACTTTTACTGTGCTATTTTATGATGCTTATGTTGTGGATAATGTTGATGCCTGCTTATACTTGAATCACAATCATTAATTCTTTTGTGAACCGCTTGTTTTTATTGGTAGATCTACTTGGGGAATCCCCCACACACATTGCCTTCCTTGTAGGAAGGGTACCCCACTGAGATCCTGAGGATCGTTTGTGGCATGTGACAGGTTTCTATAAGATACTATGGTGGACCATCCGGCAGGTATGATACACTGTTTGAGGCCCCGTTCTCCCTTCGGGGTTAACCGGTATAATCATAACTTTAGAAGAGGCAAGCCGGGACTGAGTGTAGGGTTGATTGTGACCCCACAACAGTGTTGCTTGATTTTAAACTTTAACTTATGGACTTTTAGGAGTCCCTTTTGTTTTAAAACTTTAAGCACTTGAACTCACTAACTTTTTAGTTGACATAAAACTTTTTGAGCATGTTTCAGGTAACCCTTGATGGAGGTCTAGCTTGACTTGGAGCACTTATGGATGACCTAGCACCCTGACCTCATGGCATTATTGATTTCAAACTTAAACTTTTGGACAATTTGTATTGGATGTTACTTAAAACTATGTACACTTATGTTGAAACAATTTTGTTGTAACCGGGCTTTAGTATAGTCCCAGATTTATTTAAACCTATGTAATGCCATGTGATTTCTCTACTTGTGTGCTCTTATGATGGTTTGTTTCCGCTGCCGTGTATGTTACTAGTCTGTGACGTCCCACCCTCCTTGGGCCCCGGGTGTGACACTACGAAATATGTAATATTCTAAGGAATACAAGTTTGCAAGTAAATTAGTATATACAAATTGAGAATACCTGAACTTAACCCCCTAAACTATCCCAGTGTACTATATAAGAAAGGTCATTAGGAATTTGGTCCTATCCTCCATGCTTGTTGGATAAACTTTGGATGAAAACATGGATAAGTTACTTCCACTTGGAGGAGACCTTCCCTTTCCCAAAGTTTCTTACAGAGTAATCATCTTCATAGCCCATCAGTCTAAAGGAGTGATTGACAGTAGACTTGGGGAAGGACAAATCACCTTCTATATCATCCAACCTAAGATGTGTGTTTATAGAGGATGGAATGATGAAGATTTTCCTCCCCTGCACTATGGCAGACATGCCTTCTCCCCATCCATTATGACCTCTTAGCCGGTCTTCTAGAACTCCAATAGTTGATCCTCAGAAAGTGGAGGATCTATGGTGAGGGAGGTGAAGTAGTTGGATAGAGTTAAGAAGAGATGAACCTCTGAGAAACCGGGATCTTTCTCAAAGTTCAACAGAGCAACCTGATTATATTGCCTGTGTAAGTGTATGGAAAATCAGGTTGGTTTTTGCGATCAAGGTTGGCCATTTTAAGGTAACTTTGAGGTGAAGGAAGATAAGAACAAAGGTGGTTTGTGGATGAATTTAGGTTGGAGAATTTTACACATGAACAAGATAGTAATAGATTAGGAACCGTTGAGTGTATATATATGAAATGGATTTAAGACAAAGTTAATGTAAAAGGATAAACTTTGAAATCCGGACGTCGGTTCCACCTCTGAAAAAGGTGCTTAAAAAGTTAGTTTTCTTGTAAGTCAAAAAACTTCCGAAGGTATTTTATCTTCGGAATAAAAACTTCCAAAGCCAATTTTACTTCGGAAGTTATTCCTGAGCTTTGTGAAAATTTTGCTTCGGAAGAAAAATACTTAGAGTATTTTACTTCTAAAACATATTTACTTTCGAAAAAGATTTAAAACTTGGAAGTTTTATTCTTAAGAAAATAAATTTTCCGAGGCTTAATTGCTTTCGAAAGAAAATTGTCCTTTAAAAACATATAGGTACCTAGAAGCATATTTTTGCTTCAGAAGATATATCAAATTTTCTTCCGAAGGTAAATTTCTTATAAGTAGTTATCTGACTTGAAGACTTAATATTCTTTCGAACACAATGTTAATCCCTTCCAAAGAAAAATATGTTTAAAATTTCAAAAATTCTAAGGAATATCATTTGAAAAATTTTCTTCCAAAGTAAATTAGGCTTATGTAGGTGATAATTTAGACAAATTAGAACACATATGTTTTAGAAATAGTCTTGAGTTAAGTTTTAAGAAAATCTACTCAAAGTTAATCATCCCAATAGATGAAACAAGATATTTAAATCACTATTCATCAAAACCTTTGTGAACAGATGAACATATTGTTCATTTGTATTAACTTTGATTAGTTTTATCAATACATTTTAAAAATTATCTATGATAGAGATAGCAATATTGTTATATATGTGGATTGGAGTCTCCTTAATGTTGAATCCATAGTCTAGCATCTGATTCTGAATACAAAGCACTTGAGCATAATAGCTAGCAGCAGCAATGTATTCAGCTTCAGTAGTTAATGCAGACATACATGATTGTTTCTTGCATTGCCATGAGACTATCCTTCCACCAAGGAATTGACATCCCCCATATGTAGACTTTGCAGTCATATTGCAGCCACCATAATCACTATCTATATAAGCATATGGATTAAAGTCAAATTTTTTTGGATACCAAATGCCTAGTTTAGGAGCACCTTTGAGATATCAAAGAATTCTCTTGACAACAACCAGATGTGACATCTTGGGGTTGGCTTGATATATGGCATATATACATGTAGCATACATAATATCAGGCCTGCTAGCAGTGAGGTACATAAGAGTCCTAATCATAGCTCTGTAGAGATGTTCATCTACACACTACCCCTCAAGATCAGGTCCAAGGGAGTGGTTTCTAGCTATGGGTGTCTTTGCAACCTTACATTCAGTCATGTTGAATCTTGTAAGTATGTCTTGCACATACTTTGATTGACTTATGAAGATGACATTGCCAACCTGCTTCACTTGAATTCCTAGAAAGAAATTAAGTTCCCCCAGGACACTCATTTCAATTCTATTCTTCATTAGCTTCTTAAATTCCTTCCAATGTTTTGGATTAGTTAACCCAAAGATAATGTCATCTACATAAACTTGAACCAACATCAAGTCATTCCTTATTCCTTTGATGAAGTGTGTTCCATCTATAGTACCTCTCTTGTAACCATACTGATAAAGATACTGAGATAGTGTCGCATACCACTTGCTTGGAGCTTGGTGCAACCTATAGAGAGCTTTATCAAGCTTGCAGACATAATCAGGATGATCTAGGTCTACAAAGCCAGGTGGTTGTTTGATATACACCTCCTCATATATCACCCCATATAGGAAAGCACACTTGACATCAAGTTGGTAGACCTTGAAATCCTTGGATGTAGCAAAATCAAGGAATATCCTAACTGCTTCAAGTCTTACCACTGGAGAAAAAACATCTGTGTAGTCTATCCCATCTTCTTGTGTGTACCATTGAACAACTAGCCTACCTTTGTTCTTGATGACACATCCTCTATCATCTTTCTTGTTCCTAAATACCCATTTAGTTCCTATAGTAGTCTTCCCTTAAGGAAGAGGACATAAGCTCCAAACCTTTTGCCTTCTAAATTGAAGCAGCTCCTCCTGCATCGCTTCAATCCAAATTCCATCCTTTAAAGCCCCATCAACCTTCTTTGGCTCTATCTGGGATAAGAAACAAGAGTATTGACAAACATTTTTGTCATGGGTTTGTCCCCTTGTTCTCACCCCTGTGTCAACATTTTCGTGGTGGGGTGTGACTTGTGGATCTTGAATTGAGGAATCATAACAAGTTGATTGGACAGATCCAAATTTATGAGTTTTAGATTTGGCATGGGAGTGTCACCCACCACATCAGTATAATTATCAAGAGAAGCTTGATCCAATAAGTGTGTGACATCATGATGTTGTCCTCCATGGAATGGTTATCAGCATCAAGAAATTCTTGGTCACTATCACCACCACCATTTCCTCCTAAATTTCAAGCTCCTTCATTTGAATTCTGTGCCTCTAAGCTGGAATTTGTAGGAACCTCAGATGTATCAGCTGAATTTGTCATGGTTATGCTGATAGGAGCTCCATCTGCAGGGTTAGTTACCACTAGAGCTGAAGTAGTGTTCTTGCTAGGTCTTCTAAACTCAAATCTTGGATCAGGATCTCTTGTTGATAAGTTACCTATAGATCCTAAAACATTATCACAAGATTTATTAAAAAATTTGGTAACTAAATCAAGATCAGACAAGCAATCAGGCCGGAACCTTTTCACACAGGGAGTATGCTCATTGAAAGTCACATTTGCTGATCCATCACCTATTCTAGTTTTGAGGTTGTATACTCTATCAGACTTAGCTTGTGAAGAGTATCCAATAAAGTGTCCATCATCTGATTTCTCATCAAATTTAGCTACTTGATCTTTGGTATTCAAGATGGTGCAAGGACATATAAATGATCTGAGGAAACTAATAAAGGTCTACTTTTGTGCCATAGTTCATAAGAAGTCTTAACATGAGTCTTAACTACTAAAACCCTATTTTGCACATAGCAGCCAGTGTTGACTACCTCTGCATAGAAGGTGATGGGCAGTTTAGAGTCAGACAACATGGTTCTTGGAGATTTAATAAGTGTCCTATTTCTCCTCTCAGCAACACCATTTTGCTAAGGAGTCCTGGGAGCATTATATTGTCTTGTAACACCCTTTTCATCACAAAGTATGTCAAGGATTTGGTTTTTGAATTCAGTTCCTTGATCACATCTTATGGTCTTGACCTTGTGATCATATTGATTCTCAATTTTCAGAATAAAGTTCTTCAAGATCTCAGGAGTCTCATCCTTAGTTCTAAGGAAAAAGACCCAAGTGAATCTTATGAAATCACCTGTGATCACCAAACAGAATGAGGTCCTTCCTAGACTCATTACGCTGGTGGGGCCAAAGAGATCCATGTTTAATAAGTGCAGGGGAGTAGTGATGACATTCTTTTCCTTTGGCTTGTGAGACACCTTGTGTTGCTTCCCTTTCAGGCATATAACACAGTGATCATCTATTGTAAACTCTTTCTTTGGCATTTCAGTTATAAAATCATTCTTAAATAATTTATTTATGTTCCTAAAGTTTATAGGGCATATTCTTTTATGCCAAAGGAAAGACTCATCACTATTTGCTTTAGATAGAAAGCAAGAAACTCCTTTTGAGGGAGATCTTTCCTACAAATCCATCTTGTACATGTTCCCTTTCCTAGGGGATCTGAGTAGGATATGCTCTTGAGGAATGACCACCTTGGGCTTGAGAATAATGAACTCATGCTCAGTAAAGAGCATGTTATGTTTTTGATCACAAAATTGGGATACACCTAGTAAATTGTACCCATGCTCCTTAATAAAGTTTACCTTTTCAATGCTGAGCTTACTATTTGTGACCCTGCCCCTTGTAGTAATATAACCTCCTTCATCTCCTCCAAAAGCAACTAGCCCTCCATTAATTTTCTCAAAGTTTTAAAGCAAAGAGCCATTGTCTATCATGTGCCTAGAACAACCACTATCAATGATCCATACATTCTTCTTAGTCTTTAGCTTTTCCTGCATAAAAAAGATAAGGTTAGTTACATTTGGAAACCTAAGCCTTATTGGTCTTGTGCTTGTCAAAATAAACTGAAGACAATGCAATAGTGATTGATCCTATGTTAAGACTTTTAGGATCATCTGCT
>BJCO01377515.1:0-15246 GCA_018326465.1 Flaveria floridana | reverse complement strand
CCGTCCCAAAACGTCCAAGTCGTCCCTTCCAACTTCATAGAGCGTTCCTGATCATTCCTAATCAATTCTTAACGTTTTCTAATCGTTAGTTTTGATCAGATTAACGTTCTCCCTGATTGGATCGCCAATCAAATAGGATTCCGCAAATCTGGTTTTCATATAGATTCGGTTAGTACTAGTTCATACATGGTCCTAACAAATACGTGTTACGGCAAGTTGGTGTTCATAAATCATCTGGATTCAACAGCAAATGCGAGACTACGGTTTGAAATTCTTTAACACCCCTATATTTGTTGATAATTCTGCTGCTATTGCTGTCACCCGAAATCTGGTCCAACACCCTAAAACTAAACACATCGAAATTAAATATCACTTTATACGTGAGTGTTTTGAAAAACAATTAATTGATGTTGTTAAAATTAACACGGATTCCCAACGCGCCGATCTCTATAGAAAAGCTTTTGATAAACCTCGATTTCATTATCTATTAGAGGTTAATGGCGTTAAAAACAAAGATGATTTGATTCCAAATGAATCAAGTTCATAGTCCGTCTCTATGTTTTATTTTTTTAATTTTAATTTTCTTTATTTTAATTTATTTTTTCTGTCTTTAAAATTTCAAAAACACAAAAAAAATTCGGTTTTAGAATTTTAGGGGGAGAATAGTTTTAGTTTCAGTAGTTAGTCTTTAATTACTAAAAAATGGGGGTGGGCAGATAGCTGAAAAGCAAAGATATCAAATCTGTGAAATTGATTTAAGATAATAGAAAATGATAGTACACAGGCATCGAATTGTTGGTGACACCAAAAAGATTTAAATGTTCTACAATGTTATACACAAAGTTACAGAAAATTATAAGTATAAGAAGTCAAAGCCTATTGAGTTGAAAAATGATAGTAAGCTAGTCTGCTATTGTGGTTACATAGAGAAAGTAGATCTAGGGGTTGCTAGTCCATTATATGATGTGCCGGTAGATTCAACACAATAGATTAGTAGACTTCATTGGTGAACAAATTTGAAACTAAATCATTCAACAGGTTGTGGGTTTCCATCTCATCCCTGGTTAACACAATCAACTTATTTCCAATAAGGGGTGAAGAGCAAAATAACCGCCAAGAAATGTGTGCGGACGACCATAAAAAGGAGCAAAGCGCATGAAAAAAAATGTGAAACGCAATCAAGCTAATGAAAAATGTTATTGGTGCGTTATATTTAAAATAAAATTGCTCTAACAAGAAGATAGGTTGTGTGCCTCTCTATTGTGCGATTGTACTGACCTGTGGATAAGCACAATCTAAATATTCTAGAATTCATTGTTGTTTGCGCCTCTCTGCTGTGCGATGGCACTGACCTGAGGCTTGGAATCTCTTTGAAAGCTCTTAGAATAGTTTCTTCTTGTCAAAAACCTGTAGACCGCTCAAAAATCTCCTGAGGAAAGTTGATTACCATATAAGTGTGGGATCCACATATGCTTGTTGAAATAATAAACCTAAATAATCACTAATGGATGCCAAAAATATGTGCATGGATTTAGGTGGAAAATATACTGACAACCATCATCGCAGCATTCCCCGGTGGTCAAAATCATTGTGTGCTACATAACAGCTCTAGCATGATTTCCTGTTAATGCTCCTGACTCTTAGATGAATTAGACTCTATGATTAGACTCTGTTTTCAACCCACCTCAAATGAAAAATACAAAAAGATGTGTTAATTTAGTTTGTTTAAAGTTTTTCTTGGCTTTAGTTATGTTTGTATCGAGTCGATGTCGGACTATGAAACAAGATAAAATCTATGAATTTCATAAATTGAACCGAACATTATCTGATAAAAGCTTGTTTCTAAAATGTTAAAACGATCACGTCTGAGGTGATCACAAGGTTTTCACGTAAAAAGGATCACGTCTGAGGTGATCAAACGGTTTTAATTAAAAGGATCACGTCTGAGGTGACTAAATGGTTAAGGATCACGTCTGAGGTGATCAAAGGTTTTAACTAAAAGGATTATGTCTGAGGTGATCAAATGATTAAAAGGATCACGTCTGAGGTGATCAAACGGTTTTAATTAAAAGGATCACGTCGGAGGTGATCAAATGGTTAAAGAGATCATGTCTGAGATGATCAATGGTCATAATGTTATATATCAAATTCAAGTTTTTGAATTGTTGGGACATATGAAGTCAAAATCATAAGTATGAACCAATCGCACGATTGGATCATAAGTATGGGCCAGTCGCATGATTGGACCATAAGTATGAACCAATCGCACGAATGGACCATGGGTAGGAGCCAATCACACGATTGGACAATGAGTATGGGTCAATTATACGATTGGATCACAAGTATGAAATAATCGTACGACTGGCTAAAGAAGTTTAAGTCAGTCATACGACTGAACCTCAGTCGCACGAATGAACCATGCGTATGGGTCCAGTCGCACGACTGAAACAAAAGTCAGTATAAAAAGGGGCTCAATCGGTCGTAGCCTTACACTTGACTTCAAAAAGCCCTCAAAAACCTCCGATTACCAAGCCACCCTTTTCAATTTTTTCTCTGTGACTGACTTTGATTTTGCATTACTAACCGAGTGCTATTCATCTACAGGTACAGTGAGACTGAAAACATACCATATGAGAACGTAAAATCAACCCAAAAATGTCTGAATCACTTAAAACATGAACCGAGACAAAGAACCCTAAAATAGAAAACTTAAATGGACCTAAACGTGTATTTAAAAGACAATAAGTGTAATATCGAGTCCATGCGTGTCTAATGAATCAAATCTTGATGTGTAAATGACTGTTTTGACAAAGATTCAAAATTTTGGACTCGCACATTGCATATGCGAAATGATATACGGATGAACTTTAGTCGTACGATTGAGCCAGATGCATGATTCAATCGCACGATTAAATCAATCGGTGACTCAGTCGCACGACTGACTCAACCGCATGTCGTGGCACACGACTAAATCAATCGGTGACTCAGTCACATGACTGACTCAACCGCATGTCATGGCACATGACTAAGTTCAGTCAGAGGCTCAATCGTATGACTGAGTTCAGGCGTATGGTTAAATCGTATGATTGAACCAGTTAGATAAAATCTGTTCTAATTCAAATGTTCTCTCTTGTGAACGGATCTAACGTGTTTGTTACTTGTGTTGCAGTAAAATGGCTGACAGATGAACGATGAGCACTAAGCACAATATCTGTGCTTATCTCGACCCTATGTCTCGGAACGCTTCAGAGTTTGTTGGGATCATTGATTTCCTCCGGTGGTCGAGGATCTATAGAGCAGTTTCTGATCCCTGCACACCGTATCGATCCATACAGCAGGCATTCTGGGAGAATGCAGTGGTTGATCGCTCAGTCGAGCCGTACAGGATCCGTAGTTCCATCTTCGGAGTAGATATTGATATCGGGGAAGATGATTTTAGGAGAGTATTGGACTTGGGTGAGGATGGAGACTACCCAACCAAGCTACATCCCCTGACGGTTAGGGGTTGTTTCTTGAGGATCAAGTACACCGGCGACATCAATGCCGCCGTGCTTAACAAGAGCAACATGTGCCCGCAGTTCAAGTACTTGGCACATGAGATCCTGAAGTGCATCGCATCTATGAGAGGAGGATTTGGCGAGATGATTGATCAAGTCTAGAATGCATTTATTGCACTGGTACTGAACCACCTATTTAGTTTTTCGAGGATGTTCTTCGGGTATTTAAGGGAGAACATAGGGGCAAAGGAGAAGGAGGGTTTTTGCATGTACCCTAGGTTTCTCGAAACGATTATAGATAAGAAGCTCCCCTCGCTGCCCAAGAATAAGGACGATGAGGTAGTGTTAGAGGTTATGGATGATACTACCTTGGGAAGGATGAAGGTATACCGAGGTAAGCAGGTGAAGCCCCCAGTCAGGAGGTTATTTGGTCATCTGGCCAACATCGATTATGTCGCACCAGCCAGAAAGAAATGGCGCCATGGCGACAGCGACTCCGATGTTGAGCCGGTCATGATCCCAGATGACGATGACGATGATGATGATGATGACCAAGATCATGGTCAAGGTGGTGGAGAGGAGAGCTCGAGCCAATCACAAGCCACTTACACATCAACTATTCCTCCACCACCTCAGCAGAGTGGTGTTTCAGCACCTGGTGGATCCAAGCAAGCTACCATCCACCAGGATTTTCTGATTGATGATGATGATAAGTCTTATGATGAGCCTCTCACCAAGAGAGTAGGTAGCAGGGTTGTAGCTACAGAGAAGGGGAAAGAGGCGGTTGGTGGATGCTAAGCTGGTACTGAGGGTGGTGACACTGATGTCACAGATCTATCATACACACCCGACCAGTCGATGAGCTCAGGGGGAGCCCCGATTGCCAAGGGTTCCACGAGGAAAAGGATGGCCCAACACTATGGCAAGAAAGGCAAGAGGCAGAGGATAGTACTGAGCAGTTCTTCTACCACCACAACCACTGCCACCACCACTATCACTGACACTACCACCACTTCCATCCCAGCCACCACCACTACCATACCATCCACCACTCATATATCCACATCTACCTCACCCACTATACCTAAAACAGTTCCACCACAACCCATTCCTACTCCTACTCCCATCTATACCACATCCACCACTGCACCTACTATTCCCCAAGCGGGCATATCTTTCCAGTTCCCACCTCTACAGAGCTCTACTCTACCCACGGTTCGGTTAGAGGAACAGTTGGCCAGCCTAAACAGATTAGTGCTGAAGCTGTTCGCAACTAATGATCTGAGGGCCAACCAGCTGAACCAACTGATGGTAGTAAATGCAGCACAGGGCAAGCAGATTGCCTAGCTTACTGAGAAGAATGAAGCTTATGAGAGAGCTTTAGTTTGAGCTCATAATGCCCTACATGCTCAAAATGAGCTAGTGCTTGCATCTACCAAACGGATTGAGGATTTGGAGAAAAAGAATAAGAAGATGATGTTGAGACTCAAGGGAACGAAGGGTGAGCCTCTGAAGAGTAAGGGTGATGGAGATGATGATGGAGATGATGATGGAGATGATGATGATGATGATTCAAGTGATGATGAA
The DNA here is from genome assembly GCA_018326465.1 of Flaveria floridana. Classification (NCBI taxonomy): domain Eukaryota; kingdom Viridiplantae; phylum Streptophyta; class Magnoliopsida; order Asterales; family Asteraceae; genus Flaveria; species Flaveria floridana. Next base: position 10,162 of record BJCO01377515.1, on the reverse strand, counting down.
TCAGAAGAAGAAGGAGATGAGGATGAAGCCAGAGGGATTGGAAAGGAGAAGAAGGGTGATGATGATGAGGGTAATGTTATCGCCGACTTGGGTGAAACATTTGGCAGTGATACTTTTGGCACACCAGATGAGAAAGAAAAAGAAAAGAATGAAGATAAAGCCCAAGCTACAGATGATGATGTTGATCTAAAGAAGGCTGAATGGGCTGCGTGTTTGATAGAGATGAAAGCACAACGTGAACCTACAAAGTTGAACGCCTACACCAAATTATACAAGGTTAAGAGACATCAGAAGGTGTCAGGCAAGATCATTAGTTAGGATTATTTCGAGGATCTAGATGTATATGCTGTGAAACGAGAGAAGGGAATTGAGTACTTCAGATATCCACATGAGCTGAAGACTCTCCCTGGTTTTGAGCTGAACAGATTAGCATGTTTAGATCTTTTGTATGCCAACCCGAGGAAGATGTCGAGCTGGTTTGAGATGGCATTAAAGAAAGAATACCACACCGGATGGGTAAACTTCAGACCTTAACAACCTAAGAGGTTTATTCATAAAACTAAAGTTGACCCTATCACTGGAAAGCCTAAGGTGGTGCTGAAGTGGAGTCCCCCAAGCACGATGTCTAAGATCCCTTTACGAGACATGCCTCAGGACTTCATTCTACACTTCAAATGGTGGTATTACGATTGGATGATAGGGGAAGCGGTTATAGTTTTTAACAGAGAAGATAAGATAGAGACGATCAGGGTATTTGACCCAATGTGGCTTACTAACTTGTCAGATGATGATGTTTATACATTGTACAAGTGGCCACGGTTCTATGACACGCAAGATATTGTACAAGCTCTCCAGTTCTAACACGTTATATGACTCTGCTTCGCTTTTGAGATACATGCGGGAGTCACCAAAGAGGAGAAGTACAAGAAATTTCAAGAACATGTGAACAATGATAGACAATAGGATAAACTAGGTCCAAGGGGAAGTTTGTTGATACACTGTTCCTAGTTTATGTACTTCAATGTAATTGTGTAATCCTAATCAATTCAAAAGACTACATAAAGACCTGATGAAATTACACAATGAGTTAAAAAATCATTGTTTTTTTATATCAACACTACACGTGTTTTAAAGATTAAAAATGCTCGTTTTTATGGTGTAATTTGTTTTTACAAAAATGATTTTATGTGTAAAAGTTATGAATGTTTAAAAAATATGGAACTTAAGAAGGGAGAACATTACCAATTTTGCTCTCAACCTAATTTTAATCAAAAAGAAACATGTCAACATCTTAATCCTTGTTACACTTTTTACTTTTAAAAGACTTTACATTTAAATATTTTCAAAAAAATCATACTACAATTGTTTACAACTTATATAAGATGTCGAGGAAGATCATCTTAAATATAAATATTAAAATATTAAAAAATCTAAATATATTCTTCTTGCATTCTAGTTCGGTTTTCTATTGTTTGAAAAATTCGAAATCGTAAACCAAACCATTCACCATGGTTTGAATATATTAAAATTCGACCGCAAGCTATTAAAACCATCTGTGAAATCAAACCAAGGACTAATTTGGATGGTTACATGGTTGTAAACCAAACCGTGAACACCTCTATGTGTGACATTATCTAAAATAGTTTTTCTAAGAGTTAACTTAGAGGTTGTAATTGTTGATACACTGTTCCTAGTTTATGTACTTCAATGTAAATGTCTTTCATTTCTTACACATATGTAATGCAAATGCTTAATGAAATATGATATGCGTTTTGATGTTTAATGGTCTTTGTTTATATCTTATTCTTATTGTAATTGGTATTACTTATATTTATGAACATTATAGATAGGTTGGAGGTTGTTGTACATAGTTCTGAGTCAATAATGATTAGAAATGTGTTAAACATAGTCGGGTGGTTATTCATGCTAATGGATCATACTTCTGGACCATACGCATGAGTGAACCATACTTATGGACCAGTCGCACGATTGAACCAGGAGACTAGATCAGTCGTATGACTAAGACATAAGATTGACTCAGTCGCACGATTGAACCTTCAGTCGTATGTATGAGTCAAACGCATGACTCAGTCGCATGACTGAACCATGCTAATGGTTCAGTCATACGAATGGATACTGAAAACCTCTAAATAACACATAATTCGTGGAAAAACATAACACTTCAAATACTATCATACCCTAGTCGTCCAGAGCGTCCCAGTTCGTCCATCCAACTTCATAGTTCGTTCCTGATCAATTTCAACTCGTTCTTAACGTTTGTTCAATCGTTAGATCGATCAGTTTGCCATTCTCACTAATTGGATTACCAATCAAATTGAATTCCGTGCTATTTGATCTGGTCTCATGTAGAATCAGTTAGTACTCCGTATGAAAACAGTCCTAACAAGTTACGTCTGAAAATTTCAAATAAAAACAAGACAGGATTAAGTTCTCGTGCGAAATGAACTTCTCGCGTGAGAAGTTTGGGCGAAAAGTATGGCTGAGTACAAATAGCCGAAAACACCCAGTCTGACCCTATTCACGCGAGAAGTGCTAGTGCTAGAAAGAGAAAGCAGCTGTGTAGAGAGAGAAAGTGAAGAAACGAAGTGTTTAAGGTATGTGACTCATGTAGTAACTTGTGTTATGTACTAAGGAACGATTATTGATGAATATAACATGGTTTATGTAGTTTTTCGTTCGATATAGGCTTCGAGAAGGTCGTGTTTGTGCTAGAACTTCACGAGGTGAGTTTCTAGTCCCCTTTTTACACCATTTTTTTACGTTTTAGGGCTATTATGCATACTAAACTGCTCGTTTATGTCTGTATGATGTTGTTTATGAGGTTAAGCATGTTAGAACAGCCTTAGACGTGATAAGTTATGACTGGGCGGGAAAATACGTAGTTTTTGCGCGAGCAGTTTAGTGTACGGTACAAAATTTGAATCTGCGAAGTTCTCACGCGACAAGTATGTATTCATGCGAGATTTTAGTTTTAACGTGACATGTTAGCTTTCGCGCGAGAAGAAGCTCTCGTGCGAGAGGAAGTTCTCGCACGATAGGTAGTTTTCGCATGGATTGTTGTACGTATGTTATTTTTTTAAAAGGAAAATAGAATTTTCTATAACAAAATGTGCTATATGAATGCTTCAAAATAAAATTTATTTACGCTGACCTGGCAGCATGGCCCCAACCAGCGGCGTTACCCCTTGGACCCCACTAGGGGCTGCTACCCCTAGAACCCCTGACTGCCGCCCCCGAATCCCCGCTATCCCACGGATGGTCAAATATTATTGTTTGTTATCCATGTTGATGATAATATGGATGTATGATTCATGATGTTTTTTACTAGGTGTGATATATACTAATTAAGAATAAGTATTATGTAATGAAGTGAAAGTTAATGATAATGAGAAGTGAAACCTAATGAATGAACAAAAGTCTTGCACACAAAATGAAAGGAGGTTCACAACTGTGTATTGTTAGATCAACTGTATAGGGCCTAGCTAGGCTAAGGATATAGGGGTAGAATCCTTGAGATTGACTGAAAGTATGAAATAGGACCATTGTCGCTTGCCCCAGTACTATAGCTTTGTGCATAATGTTAGGGGTCTATTTATAGACTTCGGCCTAGTACCAGCTTCGTGCACAATGTTTGAGGTATATCATATGACATTGGTCTAGATGAAAGTGAAAGATAATGATAAAAGTTTGAAATGTGCGAAATGAATGAAACGAACGATAAGAAATGAATGTGATGATATGTATGTAATGATGATTGATCAAGCGCTAAATGTAAAGGTTTGGAATGTATGAAAAAGTATTTTATTATAAAACTAGAACTCACCCAGTGTAGCTGACTTTGTGTGCATAATAGTTGGCAGGCAACGAAGCAGCTAAGGAGTGCAGGCATGGATAAGATAGCTACCGGAACGATCTGAGTCAAGCATTCTAGGTTTTGAGACAATGATTGTAATTTTCATGTTTTTGTGATACAACTACAAGAATAATGTTTTGTCGTGTATTTATAATTTATATATGAAAATTTTAAATTCTGCTGCAAAATGTCACGTTTTAAATATTTTATGCCATGTATGACCAACTGTAAGAGTCTCGGGAACGGGACCTTATAGAGGTTGTTGCAAACCAAAGCTCTCTCAATATGCACACTGAAGTACAAAGGAAGTTACTTCGAATAATTTGACAAAATCACTAAGAAATTCTCTAAGTGTCAAATCTTCTGAAACCAAAAGACTATTTCTTCTGAAGCCAAAGATGAAATCTTCCAAAGATTCAAGACAAAGTCTTCCGAACCCAAGAGACTAATTTCTTCCTAAGATAGAGAAGACATGCCTTCTCTGGCATGCTTTTGAAAAAAGTGGACTTGCTTTCCACTGCCATCTCTAAAGACTCACCAACTTGTATAAGTTGATGATATCTCCATAATTTTATCAACTGTAGATTAAGGTCTTAAAGTCTTAACTTTCTACTTTGTATTTTTATCGTTTTTGTAATAGATACGTATGTAAGCTATGGCATGTCATTGTCATTAGTCAAAAGGCTGTTGTCTAGATTAATGTTCTAGCTGGCCTTCTAAGTATTGCCGCCTATAGGATGTAGTATAAAATGTCTCATGTATTAGTCCTTAAGACTAAGCCTTGAAACATTGGTAAAACACTTAAGAGCAATATACACTATTCTTGAAAGCCATTACTTTTGTTCAGCTTGTGTTCTTTATCTTTTTCTTTGTTTCACTTGTCGGTTCCCTATTTGATCTGCTAAGTGTTGTTTGTTCTCTCCAACCTTATGAAACTGTTATATCACCCTTAACCGGTCCTACAATTAGTGTCAGAGCTTCATAGGATCTTTATTCTAAGATCTCACCATCTTAAATCTCTTCAGTTTTAAAAAACACTTACCAGCTCAAATGGCAGCTCTCACCAAGGTTGACATGGAAACTAGTACCATGACCAAATCTCCACTAATCACTCCTGATGCTTTGATACTTAGTGCCAAAGAATGGAAGGTTTCATCAAGTCTCAAGACAGCATGATGTGGAGATCAGTTGTCTTAGGACCTCATGTCCTAAGAGCCAATTCAACTACTACTCATGCTGGGATTATTTCAAATGAAGTGGTTGACTACTCTGAACAAGACTAGAAGAAAATTGATGTATAAGGCTATGACCGCTCTCGATACTTCTCTTCCGAACTCTATCTATAAAGGCTTTAAGAAGTGCATGACTATAAAGCAACTCTAGGACGTCTTGAAGCTAATGTATGATGGGTCTGATAAAGCCAAAGAAAACAAGAAGGAAATCATGAAGCAGTAATTTGAGAATTTCACCTTTAAGACAGGTGAAATCATCACTCAACAATACTTCAGGTATGTTAAGATTATGAATACTCTGGTGGATATTGGAGTAAAGCTTGAGAATAAGGACATTGTGAAAAAGTTTATGTTCTATCTTCCCAGATAGTGAACACACTACTGTATGGTCATTAAGAGAACTGAAAACCTCTCCACCCTTACCCTCACTGAGTTGTATGGTATCATGAGTGGTTACAAGATGGAGATGAATATGCAAAATCTATCTCACAGCTCATTCAATAGCCATAGGAGTTCAGCCATTTATGTGGTTGAAAGGGATGGAAGAAAACCATAGCATCATCTCCTTTGCTACCCTAACGACTCACAAAAGGTCCCTTTCATCACCTTCCCAGAGACACCAAGGGAGATAGTGCAGTAGATGGCTCTGCTCCCTCATAAAGCCAAAAAGTTCTACAAGATAAATGGGAGAAAGTTTCCCAGCAATGTATTCAGTGAAAAGTTTATGCTGGATAAAAGTAAATTCAAGTGTTATAAATGTAACTAGACGGGTTATTTTGCTAGGGAGTATAAGGCACCAAAGGTAAATGGTCGCCATACATAACTAGGCCAAACTACACTTAGGGAGCTCCAAACACTAAGAAGCCCAAGCAGCAAGCTGCAGTTGCTGTGAAAGAAGGTGGCTGTGATTGGAGCTTCTAGGTTGAAGATGTCTCACCTAACCATGCGTGACAACTGACCTCTAGGTCATAATTCTAACCCTGATTTACTTGCATCATTACCTATCTTAATAATACTAGTGTTAATATCATTTCTATTATTATCATTAGCATTGGTATTATTTTTGCTATTAGTACCATTTTTGTTATTTCATGTGACTTTTATGACAATTTAACTAGATCAAGCTTTAATTTAGGAAACATTTAGTGATCCGGAAAAGTCAATTAGTCACCCTTGCAATGGAGTCAAATCATTATTCAAACAATTAAAAACATGTGCATGCACACATTAATTTTCGGCTAATGCATGCATAAACATGCACCATACATATCGACTAACTAAAACTTATACCATCTAAAATACTACACAACACTACATAATACCAACTTCCATTTAAAATTTAAAACAAATAAACCCACTACACTCCAAAAACTCGGCTGCCCCCCTCTCACCCAATCACCACCCTTCTACACCACTATACACCACCATCTTAACCCTCCACTCCTCATTCATGCAAGAACTCCCACTCCTCTCACTCTCCTCCTCTCCCACTCGGTTCCTCCCAGCAGAAAACACACACAAACACCTTTAATTCTCTCCATTTTCATCCCCATATTCGACGAACAACACCAAACCACCATCGTCCAAGCTCAAACAAGCAAGAAGGTGTCATTTTTGTGAACTTTGGTGCTTGGTTCTTGAAAGTTCGAGACTCTCCAGCCTTTGCTCGAGATTCTCTAGTTCATCTTGTCCCTCTAAACTCTCCAAATCGTGAACTACACTAAGTGTAAGCATCAACACACTCGAAACAAGTCATAACTTGTGTTTTCTTCACTTTTCTCTTAAAAACCTTACCTTTCTTTATTGTAGCTGAAACACTGGGAAGCCCAAGCAGCAAGCTGCAGTTGCTGTGAAAGAAGGGGGCTTTGATTGGAGCTTCTGGGTTGAAGATGTCTCACCTAACCATGTGTGACAACCGACCTCTAGGTCATAATTCTAACCCTGATTTACTTGCATCATTACCTATCTTAATAATACTAGTGTGTCATTTCTATTATTATCATTAGTATTGGTATTATTGTTGCTATTAGTACCATTTTTGTTATTTCTTGTGACTTTTATGACAATTTAACTAGATAAAGCTTTAATTTAGGAAAAATTTAGTGATCCGGGAAAGTCAATTAGTCACCCTTGCAATGGAATCAAATCATTATTGAAACAATTAAAAACATGTGCATACACATATTAATTTTCAGCTAACGCATGCATAAAAATGTGAAATACATATCAACTAACTAAAACTTATACAATCTAAAATACTACACAACACTACATAATACCAGCTTCCATTTAAAATTTAAAACAAATAAACCCACTACACTCCAAAAACACGGCTGCCCCCCTCTTACCCAATCACCACCCTTCGACACCACTACACACCACCACCTTAACCCTTCACTCCTCATTCATGGAAGAACTCCCACTCCTCTCACTCTCCTCCTCCCCCTCTTGGTTCCTCCTAGCAGAAAACACACACAAACACCTTTAATTCTCTCCATTTTCAGCCCCGTATTCGAAGAACAACACCAAACCACCATCGTCCAAGCTCAAACAAGCAAGAAGGTGTCATTTTGTGAACTTTGGTGCTTGGTTCTTGAAAGTTCGAGACTCTCCAGCCTTTGCTCGAGATTCTCTAGTTCATCTTGTCCCTCTAAACTCTCCAAATCATGAACTACACTAAGTGTAAGCATCAACACACTCGAAACAAGTCATAACTTGTGTTTTCTTCACTTTTCTCTTAAAAACCTTACCTTTCTTTATTGTAGCTGAAACACTGAAAAGCCCAAGCAGCAAACTGTAGTTGCTGTGAAAGAAGGGGGCTTTGATTGGAGCTTCTGGGTTGAAGATGTCTCACCTAACCATGTGTGACAACCGACCTCTAGGTCATAATTCTAACCCTGATTTACTTGCATCATTACCTATCTTAATAATACTAGTGTTAATATCATTTCTATTATAATCATTAGTATTGGTATTATTGTTGCTATTAGTACCATTTTTGTTATTTCATGTGACTTTTATGACAATTTAACTAGATCAAGCTTTAATTTAGGAAAAATTTAGTGATCCAGGAAAGTCAATTAGTCACCCTTTCAATGGAATCAAATCATTATTGAAATAATTAAAAACATGTGCATACACACGTTAATTTTCAGCTAACGCATGCATAAACATGCGAAATACATATCAACTAACTAAAACTTATACCATCTAAAATACTACACAACACTACATAATACCAACTACCATTTAAAATTTAAAACAAATAACCCACTACACTCCAAAAACTTGGCCGCCCCCTTCTCACCCAATCACCACCCTTCTACACCACTACACACCACCACCTCAACCCTCCACTCCTCATTCATGTAAGAACTCCCACTCCTCTCACTCTCCTCCTCTCCCTCTCGGTTCCTCCCAGCAGAAAACATACACAAACACCTTTAATTCTCTCCATTTTCAGCCCCATATTAGAAGAACAACACCAAACCACCATCAGCCAAGCTCAAACAAGCAAGAAGGTGTCATTTTGTGAACTTTGGTGCGTGGTTCTTGAAAGTTCAAGACTTTCCAGCCTTTGCTCGAGATTCTCTAGTTCATCTTGTCCCTCTAAACTCTCCAAATCGTGAACTACCCTAAGTGTAAGCATCAACACACTTGAAACAAGTCATAACTTGTGTTTTCTTCACTTTTCTGTTAAAAACCTTACCTTTCTTTATTGTAGCTGAAACACTAAGAAGCCCAAGCAGGAAGTTGCAGTTGCTGTGAAAGAAGGGGGCTTTGACTGGAGCTTCTGGGTTGAAGATGTCTCACCTAACCATGTGTGACAACTGACCTCTAGGTCATAATTCTAACCCTGATTTACTTGCATCATTACCTATCTTAATAATACTAGTGTTAATATCATTTCTGTTATTATCAAAAGTATTGGTATTATTGTTGCTATTAGTACCATTTTTGTTATTTCATATGACTTTTATGACAATTTAACTAGATCAAGCTTTAATTTAGGAAAAATTTAGTGATCCGGGAAAGTCAATTAGTCACCCTTGTAATGGAATCAAATCATTATTGAAACAATTAAAAACATGTGCATACACACATTAATTTTCGGCTAACGCATGCATAAACATGTGAAATACATATCAACTAACTAAAACTTATACCATCTAAAATACTACACAACATTACATAATACCAACAACCATTTAAAATTTAAAACAAATAACCCACTACACTCCAAAAACTCGGCCGCCCCCTTCTCACCCAATCACCACCCTTCTACACCACTACACACCACCACCTCAACCCTCCACTCCTCATTCATGTAAGAACTCCCACTCCTCTCACTTTCCTCCTCTCCCCCTCGGTTCCTCCCAGCAGAAAACATACACAAACACCTTTAATTTTCTCTATTTCCAGCCCCATATTCGAAGAACAACACCAAACCACCATCAGCCAAGCTCAAACAAGCAAGAAGGTGTCATTTTATGAACTTTGGTGCGTGGTTCTTGAAAGTTCAAGACTCTCCAGCCTTTGCTCGAGATTCTCTAGTTCATCTTGTCCCTCTAAACTCTCCAAATCGTGAATTATACTAAGTGTAAGCATCAACACACTTGAAACAAGTCATAACTTGTGTTTTCTTCACTTTTCTCTTAAAAACCTTACTTTTCTTTATTGTAGCTGAAACACTGAGAAGCCCAAGCAACAACCTGCAGTTGCTATGAAAGAAGGGGGCTTTCATTGGAGCTTCTAGGTTGAAGATGTCTCACCTAACCATGTGTGACAACCGACCTCTAGGTCATAATTCTGACCCTGATTTACTTGCATCATTACCTATCTTAATAATACTAGTGTTAATATCATTTCTATTATTATCATTAGCATTGGTATTATTGTTGCTATTAGTACCATTTTTGTTATTTCATGTGACTTTTATGACAATTTAACTAGATCAAGCTTTAATTTAGGAAAAATTTTGTGATTCGGGAAAGTCAATTAGTCACCCTTGCAATGGAATCAAATCATTATTGAAACAATTAAAAACATGTGCATA
>BJCO01377416.1:0-15008 GCA_018326465.1 Flaveria floridana | reverse complement strand
TTTTATGTACGTTTTATATGTTCATAGCTTGTTCCATTCATATATTTAAGATCCTATTGATATGGGTTTTTGTTTTCATCATAAAACCACATTTAGAACATGAAATTTTCAGATTATAAACTTGTTATAATCCTTTACATCCGTTGCGTTTTTCTGAAAAGTTTAAAAGGTTAAACTATGTTTTAGTGTTCTAACAAACCCATCAGAACCTCCATATAGTGCTTGCAAGACTTTTCTAACATTCACTTGTTCATTAATGCATGCATTCATTCTCTCTTTATGTTCCACATATCATTAACATTAACTTCCGCTCTACGTTACATAATAATTCATGTTCATTTCATACTTATAATACATGGGTCATGGAATAATACATAATAAGGAACATAAGGAAACATAACATACATAAGCATAACATCATCATACATGACATAACCTCATCCATCACATCACACATAACATCATAAAGTCAACTTACATTACTCCCGAGAACATCCTAAGTCAAAGCCTACACTTTACATTGTTCCAAAATTCAAAAAATAATTCTAAGTCTTAGGCGCATGAGCACTATGCAGGCGCATGGCCTTCTAGGCGCATGGGAACACTTAGGCGCATGGGAAAGTTCTGGGCGCATGGTCACTATTAGGGCGCATGGCCCAAAACTTGGTCATTCTGGCAAAATTCTAGGTGCCTGGGCACTATTCAGGCGCATGAGTGCCTGGGCGCATGGGCAATCTAGGCGCATGGAACACTTAGTCAAATTCAGCCTAATTTTAGGCGCATGGATACTATTTGGGCGCATGAGTTTCAGACGCATGGGACTTAGGCGCATGACAAATAACTTTAACTACCATCATCATAATTTTGTCCCAATTCTAATTCTAACATGTTCTACGCTTAGTTCTTACATTCTAAGCAACAGAAACACATCCATAACATGATTATAACATCATAACCACACAAATCATACCCCACCTGCAAGCCCATAGACATACACATACGGGTATGAATACCCATTTTATAAAAATGTTCGTACATGCATTTCCAGCCCCAAAATCAATTAAAACATGTAAAAAGGGGGTTCTAGAACTCACCTTATGCATCTTTGAGTGTGTCTTCCTTCAAACCCGTATGCAATGAGTTTAAACACCTAGAAACCCACCAAACACACACACCCGAACACACACACAAACACATAAGCATATAACCGAGGCTAAATCTAGCCAAGAATAACTTAAAAAACAAATCTTACCTTAAATTCGGCTTCTTCTTGTTCTTCTTCTTCAAATTCCAAATTCCGCCCTTTCTCTCTCTCTAAAATCCCGAATGAAATGAAGTGTGCAAACAACATGGGCGGCCATGCCACCTTTTGTACAAAATTAATATAAATTTTGTACTTTTGACATATTAACCCCTCAACTTGGGTTAAATTGCATTTCCTCCTTTCAGTCTTCATTTTACAATTTTTAAAATATTACGGGTGTTACAAGTCCACCCCCTTATAAAGGTTTCGTCCCCGAAACCTGTTATTCCTCGAACAGATGTGGTAATGTTGTCTCATCTCTTCTTCAGTCTCCCACGTAGGATCGGACCCCTTTCTATGCTTCCATTGTACCCGCACAAGAGGAACCACTTTATTCCTTAACCTTTTCTCCTTACGATCAATGATTGCCACTAGTTGTTCCACATAGTTGAGCCGTTCATCAACTTCAATGTCCTCAAGTGGTACAACCATATCCTCATCAGCTAAACACTTCCGCAGATGAGATACATGGAATGTTGGATGAATTCCACTTAACTCAACGGGTAGTTCCAACCTATAGGCCACCTCTCCTACTCGAGTAATGATTCGGAAAGGCCCTACATACCTCGGGCTCAACTTGCCCCGCTTCCTAAACCGAATGATGCCCTTTCAAGGTGAGACTTTCAACATAACCTTGTCACCCACATGGAACTCAATCGGTCTACTCTTTTATCAGCATACGACTTCTGTCTATCCTTAGCTGCCTTCATAAAGGCTTTGATCTTTTCTAGTTTCTCAGTCATAGCCTCAATCACCTTAATACTTCCCAACTCCTTCTGACCAATATCACCCTAACAAACGGGTGTCCTACATCTCCTACCATATAGCATCTCGTATGGTGGCATGCCAACGCTGGCATGATAACTTTTGTTGTACGAGAATTCTGCTAACGATAAGTGATTATCCCAACTTCCTCCAAAATCGATCACACATGCTTGGAGCATATTCTCAAGCATCTGTATCGTCCTCTCAAATTGACCATCTGTATGAAGATGATAAGTCGTGCTAATGTGTAGCATCGTCCCCATCGGATCATGGAATCCCTTCCAAAACTTTGATGTAAATCGGGTGTCACGATCCGACATGATGGACACCGGCACGCCATGACGAGCTACAATCTCCTTGATGAATAAGTAAGGCACTTATTCACATACTCCACCACATCACGTTTCATACCCAGCCACTAATAGTCTTTCTTCATGTCTTGATACATCTTGGTAGCACCAGGATAAATGGAGTATCGAGTCTTATGAGCTTCATCCATGATCCGTCCTCGTAGGTATCCGTAATGAGGGATCCACATTCGTCCAAAGCGGGTTCTAACTCCATGAGTGTTTTCTCCCAACTCCGCGTCTATACCTCTCATTCGTTCAGAGTTCAGGCGATCTACTTTAAATACCTCATTTTGAAATTCTGTGACTTGCGTCATCACGTCCGAGGTCATTACTAACTGAGATGCCTTCACCCGAATCGGCTCGGTCCTCTCCTTTTGGCTAAGGGCATCATCCACCACGTTGGCCTCACCCGGATGGTAATGGATCTGGTAATCATAGTCCTTGATGAGCTCTAACCACCTCCTTTGCCTCATATTGAGGTCCTTCTGCTCAAAGAAGTACTTCAAGCTCTTGTGGTCCGTGAAGATTATGCACTTCATTCCGTATAGGTAGTGCCTCCAAATCTTTAATGCAAAGACCACAACTCCTAGCTCCAAGTCATGAGTAGGATAATTGACCTCATGAACTTTCAATTGTCGGGATGCATAAGCTATAACTTTTCCTCGCTGCATCAGTACACAACCCAACCCTGAGTAAGAAGCATCTGAATAGACCACCAAATCCACGCTTCGCTCGGGTAATGACAAGACAGGAGCTTGAGTCAACCTTGCCTTTAACTCCTCAAAAGCCTTGTCCTGATTCTGACCCCATATAAACTTCACATGCTTACGAGTCAGCTTAGTCAACGGGGAAGCTATCTTGGAGAAATCTTGGAGAAATCTTCGATAATATCCCGCCAACCCCAAGAAACTCTGGATTTCGGGTGGCGTCTTTGGAGACTTCCATTGCATCACCACCTCCGCCTTTTCCGGGTCTACCATAATCCCCTTAGGATTTACCACGTGACACAAGAACTGAACTTTGCGCAACCAGAACGCGCACTTGGAGAACTTAGCATATAGCTTCTCCTTTCTCAATGTCTCCAACACTTCCCAAATGTGAACGACATGCTCTCCTTCGCTCTTAGAATAAATCAGGATATCATCAATAAACATGATCACTGATTTATCTAACTAGGGCCAACACACTCGATTCATCAAGTCTATAAAAGCAGCTGGCGCGTTAGTTAGACCAAAACACATCACAAGGAACTCGTAGTGTCCATATCGCGTACGAAAAGCTTTTTTAGAAATATCTTGCTCCTTTACCTTCAAGTGATGGTAGCCAGATCGAAGATCTATCCTCGAGAACCAATTAGCACCATGGAGCTGATCAAACAAGTCATCAATCCTCAGTAATGGATATCGATTCTTCACCTTCAACTTGTTCAATTCACGGTAGTCAATAAACATCCTCATACTACCGTCCTTCTTCACGAATAAGACCGGAGCACCCCAATGAGAGATACTCGGTTTAATGAACCCATTATCGAGCACCTCCTGCAGTTGCTCCATCAATTCCTTCATCTCAGTTGGAGCCAACTGATATGGTGCCTTAGCTACAGGCTGAGCACCAGGTATCAAGTCAATTTGAAACTCGATCTTACGGTCCGGTGGCACACCTGGTAAATCTTCTAGAAACACGTCCAGAAAGTCACACACAACCAGCACATCGGACCATTGTGGTGTTGACGTATCCACATCCTTCACGTAGGCCAAATAGGCACTACATCCACTTCTCATGCACTTTCCAGCCACCGCCATCGAAATCACCTTCGGGATAGTTGTAACTCAATCACCGTAAATTGTCACCAAACGCCCGTCAGGTGCTGTCAGTCTAACTATCTTCTTGCGACACACTACGTTCTCCTTGTAGTCCGCTAACCAATCCATCCCTAGGACTAAATCGAATCCGCCTAAGGTCATCACAAACAGTCTAGCAGCAAACTTATGACCATTTAGTTCTATATTACAACCCTCAACCAAGTGAGAAATCCTTGTAGACTTACCTATGGCAGTTTTTACATCAAAGGGCTCATCAATACATCTACTACTAACAGAAAAATTAGCACAGAAAGCAGCAGAAATAAAACTCCTACTAACATCACATAACATAAAAGCAAGAGTTTGGTTTACTAGAAACGTATCTAACACAACATCGGGGTCCGTCCTAGCCTCCTCCCTGGTCATGGTGAAAGCTCTGGTGCTCACCTTTTACCCTTCAGTCCCGGTCATCTTCTTCGCTCTGGAACTCTCTGCCCTTGGCTTCTTGCATTCCCTGCTCATGTGGCCCTCTCCACTACTTTGCTATATGCCCCGTCCTCCCATACTTGAAGCATACATTCGATCCCCACCTACATTCTCCAGTATGCTCCTTTCCACATTTTCCACACCTCTTCAACCCCGCACCAGGTGTGACCACACGTCGGTCTTCCACCCATGCACTCTTGTTACTTACCGGAGCACCACCCCGTCTAAACCACCTCCAGTTTCAGTTCCGGTCACCACCACCTTTCTTGCTCACCTCAGCCACCACTACCTCCCTTTCATCATACAGTCTTCCTGCCAAATCAACCATCAACCTGAACATGCTTGGTCAGGCAGCGATCATGTACCTGTGGATGTCCGCCGACAAGCCCTAAATGTATCTCTTGATCTTTGATGACAAAGGTGTCACCTGATCCGGCACTAGGCGTACCATCTCGTTAAACTTGGTGGTGTTTTGCTGATGTGTTATGGTTCCCGCCTCCAGCTGCAAGAACTGTATCTCCACCTTGTCTAACTCCCGACGAGGACAGAACTCCTCAATCACCAACGTCTTCAGCCCACTCCACCTCATCCTGCCAATCGCTCTACTACCCTTGGCTTGGACAATGTTGTTCCACCAATATAGAGCCGAGTACACAAATGAATGAGTGGCAAACTTCACCTTCTGATATTCCCTGCACTCGCTGATATCGAGCACAGCTTCCATCTCTCTCACCCATCGATGAGCAGCAGCAGCAGTGCCATTGCCATCGAAAGTTGGGGGCTTACATCTTTGAAATGCCTCATAGTTACAGCCTCGAGCTGTTTCGGGCATTACCTCCTCGTCCTCCTCATCATCGGAGACAACCGTCTTAGTCTCAGGTTGTTCTCTCTCCCCCGCGGGCCTTCTCCTTTCCTTCCTCTCTCCTTCCCTAACAACTTTAGTCACTTCGGTCACCACAGACGGCAGGAGTGTCTGCATGACTTGATGAACCTCTTCTACCAAAGCCTCTTTCACCGAGGCCCTCAAGTTAACACTCTCGTCACCACCCTCCGGATGAGGGGTCTCGGGCTCCTCATGGGCAACCTCTTCAGCCCTAGGCCTTCCTCTTGTGACCCGTGGTCCAGCACCACATCCACCACGGCCTCTGCCTCACAAAGCCTTAGAAGATCTACCTATAGCCATCCTCTAACACACTATAAGATTTAAACACCAACACAGTCATTCAAGGTAATTGCTCAGTTTAAGTCAAGTATAGTAAGTCCCTAATTATAGTGGCCAGTTTTGATTAGACACTTACTTTACTCTTCATACCCCGAGCATTTCCTATCTCGACTACATCAGTATCTAAATCTACTAAGGGCAAACAGATCAAATAACATGCGCACATAGTACCAGTTAACATTAAAGAAAATACCTGATGACATGTAGCTACTCGGAGTGGCATCCCTCCCTTTTGTCCCATTCTCAGTTTAAGATTAGGTTTCTTTTGAAAATATTTACCCATTTCACTTAAACTTTGGCTCTAATACCAACTTGTAAGGCCCCGTTCCCAAGACGCTTACAATTGGTCATTCATCGCACATAAATCATACATTTATTTAAAACATCACAGTTGAATTACTTAAAACCATTTCATATATTAATGACAGCTTTTGCAAAATAATAATGCGGATGAACACTAATGTGGATGAACACCCCAATCGTGTGAATGGACCTCATGCGGATGAACACCAATGCGGATGAACGCTTACGCGAATGGGCTCTAAGTCGTATGACTCCCTATGCGATTGGCCCCCCAATCATGCGAATGAACATCAATCGTGCGAATGAACCTCAATCGCACCCCATTCGGTCGTATGGCCTCCATTCGGTCGCCTAGCCCTAGCTGATGCAGAATGCAGTTCATCCCGAACCCAATCTACCGTTTTTGACCTCCAAGCTCATCCAAACCCATTCTAAGCCTAAATCAACCATCCTAAACCTTAGGAATACCACAACACCATTCAAGCACACATAATCCCAGAAACAAACTCCAAACGCATCACACGCAAACACATACAAATGGGTCAAACACACACATATACAAAACGGGTTTTCAGATGTGTTCCAGCCCCAAAATCGACCAAAAACATGTAAAAAAGGGGTCCTAGAACTCACACAAACAACACCGAGAAGTAGAGCTTCGAATAGACCCGCTACACGATGATTTTGCACACTTGAATCCACCCGAACCAAGCCTTTCTCTTCGTTTCTCCCTTTTCTCTCTTGTTTTTCACTATGGCTGATGTTTCAAGTGTGGGAAGAGTGTAAGGGCAGCCCTCTCCCAGTGTGCATCCTTCGGGGTAGCTAACCCGCACACCATTGAACTAATACCTTCATTGGGTGTGCACCTCCATACATTTGCTTGCAAGTCTTTCTTACATTCATTCATTCATTAATGCATGCATTCATTCATCATGTTTCTCTTTCATTATCTTCCACTTTACATTACATAATACTTTCGTTTCATTAATTAACCTTACATTCGTTGCACACTTGAATCCACCCGAACGAAGCCTTTCTCTTCTTTTCTCCCTTTTCTCTCTTCTTTTTCTCTATGGCTGATGTTTCAAGTGTGGGGAGAGTGTAAGGGCTGCCCTCTCCCTTCAAATACCTCCACTCACCCAGCTTTCTCTCGTTGGCGAGTTTGGTCCCTCGACTTTGGACTTTATTTCTTTTCTTCTTTCTTCGGTTTCAAAGAAAATATCCGGGCGTTACACAAACTTTAATGGTTCTTACTCGAACTAAAAGAACTTACTTCATTATCAAAATTAGTGTTATTTGACATATTTGATGTCTCCTACAAATAAATAAACCATAACATTGAAATAACTATACATCTTATAAAACTTTAATATATCTATAAAAAGAATGAGAGTATCAAAATTCAATACCTCTTTAGTTGTAGAATTAAATTACATGTTTTTGTAAAGGATCAATTCTTACTTAGAGATCTGATCAACCTCCTAACAATTCCCACACAACCCTAACAAAAATCCAACAATTAGTTTCTCCCAAAGATTCCAAATAACAACAACAAAATCAAACACCCACAACATCCCATAGATTAACCGCAAATAAGTTCTAAAATATGAGGGAAAATCAATCAATAAACAGAACTTGATAAAACAAACTAATATTCTTTATACTGACTCTCAAAAGTCAAAACAATAAGATCTCAACAATCATTTTTAACAACCATCAACCCTTTGTCAAGAAATTTCACATGAACATGAAGATTCACCATATTGTCATACACAAACTCACACATAAACATCTAACAACACATAATCACACATTAATTGCAAAAATGAAGAAATTTTATAAAAAAACACAACGAAAAAGAAATTCGATCTTGACCACAATATTACCAAAGCTTTCATTAACAATACAATGTTAAGTTAATGCATGATTTAACACCAAAACCAACAGATCAAAATCACAAAATGAAACAAAGCAACAAACCCAAAAACTCAACTTTGATTCAAATGAAATTGATGACGATAATGTCAAAAGAAAATAATAATAAGAAACCCTAACTATAAATCAAAAGAAAAACCTAATTCGAATGACCCTATATTAAAGAGGTTGTGAACTTGCGATGTACAATGGAAGAACTTGTGATGGAGACTGAGGTTGCGAAATACTGCCAACTTGATGAATGACTGAATGTAGAAGGCCACCTGATTAAAGAGGTTATGACCCATCCTGACCTGCTTCCTACTTATTCCATCCCATCCTAACCCATTAAAATTTCTAATCTTATTTTGTTTAGCCAGTTAAAACCTACTATTAACTTATTTGTAGTCCAACACAACGTAACATATCACAATACAGGCTCATAATAACCCAAAACTTGAGAGCTGGCCATTGTTGCTAGGCCTAGTGGGGTTAACCCAAAACTTGAAAGCCAGGCCATTATTGCTAGGCCTAGTGGAGTTCTCCCTCTTATATTAAAATAAAAAGAAGCATTCGTAGAAACATGATGACACTTAATACATGGTAAAAAATTGTTCTCCCTCTTATATTTATCATATTTATTTATTCATAGCTCTCAATGCATATTTGTATTAAATAAAGTAGGATGAGAACCTAAGCATTGTTGCGGGGTTCTTTTGTCGATGCCCTAGAAACGATATTAACATAATGGTTAAAGGATATACATATAGGAGTACATGGACATCATATGTCACCCCAAGGTCATACAAAAAGCATAGTTTGATTAGATATGTGCATAAATAGCGTATGCCTCTACACAACTTAAAATTACATGTGAATATTTAGTACATGGCTAAATTGTGTGAGACTAGAGGCAATGAAAAGTGTTCACCTTCATCATTCCACTTTAGTACATGCTGGAAATCATACAATATAAAAAATATATACATATATGCGTATATCCTTAAAATACACTTTAAAAATGAAAACTATCAACTATTTCAAACTGCTAATCATACTTTATATCCGTAAAATAATTTGAATGGTTCGTGCATGTTGCTTCTGTTCTTCCTTCTTCCTGTTAATCCGTTTTCTTTTTGACCCGCATATATACCCCACTCAAAAGCTCTCATAATTAGTCACCAAATCCAAGTTATACTACCAAAATAGTCATGAGTTGATTTGTAAGGCCCCGTTCCCCGAACACTTACAGTTGGTCATTTATTTAAAACATCACAGCGGAATTACTTAAAACCATTTTATATATTAATGATAGCTTTTACAAAATAATAAAATGTAGTTAACTGTTACAAAATATCATAATTTGCATTACATCACAAAAACATTATTGTTATACAAATGGATGTCATCCTAAAAATGCCAAGTAGCTGCCCCGTGCCATTCTCAGCAACAATCACCTACCAACTGAAAAATACATAAAAGTCAGCGTTGCTGAGTGAGTTCTAGTTTTATAAATAAAATACTTTACTTCCGTTAAAACCTTTCTTTACTTTCATACGCGATCATGCATCATACATACAAATAGATAATATCATTATTATCTTCCATTATCATTCATTATCGTTCATTCAACGTACGTCATCATTCGTCCGTATGTTCATTCATCATCGTACGTCATCGTTATCATTCATTATCTTCCTTACCGTACTTCACGTACATTCATCTTTATCTTCCTTACGTTCCAGGCCAATGCCACGAGCTATACCCTACTGGTATGCATAAAGCGGGTACTAGGCTGAAGTCTATAAATAGACTCCCATACGTTGTGCCTGGTGGCCTGACCACAGTACTGAGGTAAATTCATTCGGACCAATGCCATGTGATATACCCCACCGTCATGCATAAAGCGGGTATTGGGTCGAAGTCTATAAATAGACTCCCATTGACCATATTATCGGGGTAAGCGGCAAGATCCCATACGTATGGTTAATCACAAGGATTAAACCCCAGTGTGCATTCTTCTGGAGTAGCTAATCCACACACAGTTGAGCTAACACCCTTCATGGGGTGTGAACCTCCATACATTGCTTGCAAGACTTTTCTTACTTTCGTTTGTTCATTAATGCATGCATTCATTCTTTCTTTATGTTCCACATATCATTAACATTAACTTCCGCTCTACGTTACATAATACTTTACGTTCATTTCATACTCATAATACGTGGGTCACGGAATAATACATAATAAGGAACATAAGGAAACATAACATACATAAGCATAACATCATCATACATGACATAAACTCATCCATCACATCATACATAACATCATAAAGTCAACTTACATTACTCCCTAGAACATCCCAAGTCAAAGCCTACACTCTACATTTTTCCCAAAATTCAGAAAATAATTCTAAGTCTTAGGCGCATGAGCACTATGCAAGCGCATGGCCTTCTGGGCGCATGGGAACACTTAGGCGCATGGGAATGTCCTAGGGGCATGAGCACTATTGGGGCACATGGCCTAACACTTGGTCATTCTGGCAAAATTCTAGGCGCATGGGCACGGTGCAGATGCATGAGTGCCTGGGTGCATGGGCAATCTTGGCATATGAAACACTTAGTCAAATTCAGACTAATTCTAGGCGCATGGATACTATTTGGACGCATGAGTTAACTTTAACTACCATCATCATAATTCTGTCCCAATTCTAATTCTAACATGTTCTACACTTAGTTCTTACATTCTAAGCAACAGAAACATATCAGTAACATGATTATAACATCATAACCACCCAAATCATACCCCACCTGTAAACCTATACACATACATATATGGGTATGAATACCCATTTTATAAAAATGTTCATACATATATTTCCAGCCCCAAAATCAATTAAAACATGTAAAAAGGGGGTTCTAGAACTTACCCAATGCAACTTTGAGTGTGTGTTCCTTCAAACCCGTATGCAATGAGTTCAAACACCTAGAAACCCACCAAAGAACACACACATGAACATATACACAACCACATATGCATATAACCGAGGCTAAATCTAGCCAAGAACAACTTAAAAACACAAAATCTTACCTTAAATTCGGCTTCTTCTTGTTCTTCTTCTTCAAATTCCTAATTCTGCCCTTTCTCTCTCTCTAAAATCCCGAATGAAATGAAGTGTGCAGACAACATGGGCGGCCATGCCACCTTTTGTAAAAACTTAATATAAATTTTGTACTTTTGACATATTTAACCCCTCAACTTGGGTTAAATTGCATTTCCTCCTTTCAATCTTCATTTTATAACTTTTAAAATATCCGGGTGTTACATGATTTGATCAAGAGTTAATCTTTGTTTTATTTAAAGTAAAGTGATCAAATTTATATTGGTTAGATGAAGATTAGCGAATGGCCGGGTAAAAGGATTGAATAAATAAATTAAGATGTTAGGTTAATGTTAAGCTTTGTTGAGCTCGAACATATGTCCTAGATCCTTGCATATAAACACCTGAAATTTCTTGAAATGCTTTTACTTTCTTTGTGGTTTTTCGTTCTCCATCTATTGCAACTCAAAACTACGATCACTATTGCTTCATCAACTTTTTCATACTCGATGAGAGAGAAAAGGGAACTTTGGAAAAGTGGATGAAGGTATGCTTACCCTTTTGTACTAAATGTTATATATGTTGTACATTCCTGAGGACGTATTGCAAATTATCCAAACTTCAGAAGTTCAAATTATAAAATTATATTAGTTGGTTGTAACAATCGACATAAGAGATTAATAAATATTCATCAGTTATTTTGATTAGAGCGTAATTACCAAAAGAAGAAAAAGAAAGAAATCATGTGTGGCTAGTGTGATAAAACTAAACTAGGATTGGATCCCCGTACGTTGCCACGGGGATCTTTTGTAACGACGTGTAAACCATATTAGCACAAAAGAGTAAGAAATCTAAACATATTTTCTATGTAGAAATTCCATAACTGTTTTAAACATAAAAGTATATCGATATCATTTGTCAAACAACGATTATTAAAGAAAACGACCTGGTTAGATGTACACTTAAATTACGTGATAGACTAACACTCAAAAGTTATAGAAAGAAAAATAAAATATTTGTAAAAAGATTATAAAGTTTAACTTTTTTTAAAAAAAAACGAAGCTTTCATATAAATATTGTAGTTTTTTAGTATATTTATCTTAATGTGTGTGCATAGTAGTGATAAGGAGACATAAAAATAAAACATAGGTCTGGGTGGGATTCAACCCGTGTCCCTTTCCTTATAATTCAACTAACTAACCACTCAACCAAAGTTAAAATTGAATTTAGGCTTCAAATTCATTTCCATTTATGAACTAAATATTATTAATAAAATTCCCACCAACATATATATAATATATAATATAAAAAAGAAAATCAAAAAATCCCCCCACCGACATAGGGGATTAATAGTAATAGAAATTAGTAAAAGAGTATTATATACAAAGCATTCATGGTGTGTGTTGAGAAGTCAAGCGTTGCAGGAGTTGAAAGTAGCATAGTGTCGAATGAGGGTAACTTGTTTAAGAAAGAATGTGCTGAAAAGTAGATCGACCATAACTAAACTGTAACACCCGGATATTTTCCTTGAAGCCGACGAAGAAAGAAAAGGAAACAAAGTCAAAAGTCGGGGGACCAAACTCGCAAACGAGGGAAATCCGGGTGAGTGGGAGTATTTGAAGGGAGAGGGCAGCCCTTTACCCTCTCCACACACTCACATTTTCAGCAAAAGAAAGAAAAGAAGAGAAAGAAGAGAAAAAAGGGAGAAAAGGGGTGAATCGGGTGGATTCGAGCGCGAAAATCGTCATGTAGCGGGTCAAATCAAAGCTCTTCTTCTTGGTGTAGTTTGTGTGAGTTCTAGGACCCCTATTTTACTCGTTTTCAACTGATTTGGGGCTGGAACACATAGTAAACCCGTTTTTGTATGTGTGTGTTTGACCCATTTGGGTGTGTTTGTGTGTGATGTGTTTGGAGTTTGTTTCTAGGCTTGTGTGTGCTTGAATGGTGTTGTGGTATGCATTCCTAAGGTTTAGGATGGTTGAATCAGGCTTAGAATGGGTTTGGATGAGCTTGGAGGTCGAAAATGGCAGTTTGGGTTCGGGATGAACTTCATTCTGCATAAGTTAGGGCTAGGCGACCGACTGAAGGCCATGCGGCCGAATGGAGTGCGATTGGAGTCCATTCGCACGACTCAGGTTCATTCGCATGACTGGAGCGCCAGTCGCATGGGGAGTCATGCGACTGAGGGTCCATTCGCATAAGTTCTCATTCATATAGTGTCCATCCGCATGAGGTCCATTCGTATAAGTGCACATTCGCATTACTTTCATCCGCAGGAGGTCCATTCATAGGAGGTCCATTCGTATGAAGTCCAGTTGCATGGAGGCCATACGACTGAAGGGTGCCCATACGCCCAAATAGGGCTGTTGTACCCGAAGAGAAGCATAGTTTAATTACTGACTTTCGGGGGAAAGTGCAGATGTAAGTTTTGACGTGGAAGTTCCCGTAAGTACATGTAAGATGACCGTTGGGATCTTAGAAGGTATTTTGGGCATGATGATGTTGCATGTTTATACATGATGTATGTTATGTATGTATGATGATGCTATAGTGTATGTTAATGTTCCTTATTATGATGTATGTTTATCTTTCCCGTGGCTTTACGTGTTACGTTAATAATGAATGAGAGTAAGAAAGGTTTGCAAGCAAATATATGAGGTGAGCGACCCTACTGTCGTAATAGACTCGAAAGGGACACGCCATTAAAAGGTGTTAGCCCAATGGTGTGTGGGTTCGCTACCCCGGGAGGATACATATCGGGGTCTTTCTTTATGATTGATCATTTGTATAGAACCATTGTTGCATACCTTAGGTACTGTGGCCATAGGTGCGATGCACCGTTATAGAAGGTCTATGATAGGCCTAGGCCCAGTACCACGGACAGAAAGGTATTGCACATGGAAATGGTACACCTAAACTTTACCCTAGGTACTGTGGCCAGAGGTGCGATGCACCATTATAGAAGGTCTATGACAGGCCTAGGTCCAGTATCATGGACAGAAGGGTAGGGTTTATGGTTGATGTAAAGGAAAGAGGTAATGATGAAAGAGTAAGATTGACAAGAAAGTAAGATGAATGAACGAAAGATAAAGAGTAAACGAATGAAAGTAATGAATGATGAAGATAATAATGATATTATCTATGTGTACGTATGATGTATGATCGCACGAAAGTAAAGAAACGGTTTTAACCAAAGAAAAGTATGTTTTATTATAAAACTAGAACTCACTTAGCAACACTGACTTTTTATGTGTTTCCAGTTGGCAGGTAATGTTGCTGAGGGTGGCACGGGGCGGCTACTCAGCTCTTTCGGGTGACATCCATTTATATAATGCTTTTGTGATGTAATGCAATAATGTATTTTGTAACTGACTAACGATGTATTATTTTGCAAAAGCTTTTATGATGAAATGAGATGTCATTTTGATTGTTTCCGCTGCAATGTTTATATAAGATAAATGAAAATGTATGTTTTTGTGCGATGATCGACCAGCTGTGAGGTGCCCAGGAACGGGGCCTTACAAGTTGGTATCAGAGATAAAGTTTAAGTGAAATGGGAAAATTTTCAAAATAAACCTTAACTTAAAATGAAAATGGGACGGAATGGGACGGGATGCCAGTCTGAGTAGCTGCGTGCCATCAGGTATTTTCTTAATGTTAACCGGTATTATGTGCGCATGTTATGTGGCTTATGTGTTGCTGGTAGATTTAGATACTGATGTAGTCAGGACAGGTAATGCTCGGGGTACGAAGAGTAAACTAA
>BJCO01377411.1:0-12284 GCA_018326465.1 Flaveria floridana | reverse complement strand
ATAATAGTATTCCACATCCTATCGTATAAATATAATATTGTATTGTTTATTTTCAACAGGCTAAGTGAATAAGTGTGATTTATTTTAATGCTTTCTCAACTGGTGGTCATAATATATATATAAAAATATTAGTTCCCAAAGACGTGTGAAGTTTAGAAGTCAATGGCCAAGAGGAAACTTTAGTCAACAAAATTATGTCTCTTTCTCTCTTAACTTCTAACCCCTGTTAAGGGTTGGGATATGATTGCTATTCAAGTCAATAATGAAATATAAGCCATTCATTCTTTGCAAAATACCTCTCTTTTTATTGTCATTGTATTTGAAAAAAGTTATATTAATCTCTCTCTATTTTGTTTCTTTCAAATTTTATTCACTTGATTATTATTATTTCATTCACAGCATTCAATCTCTCCTTCAAGTCATAAAGTAAATTAATTTTTATTAGTAAAATTGAAGTTAATCAATATATGAAGCTTTAGAATGATGCTAATATACACACATATTGAAAAACATTTCCGGTGTAGGTTCTGATTATAGTCATAGTTGATCGTGGAACTTGTAGTATGTTGATTTTAGGGATCTAAAATAACTTTAAGTCTTTTAGGTATATGTATTTAGTATCAATGAAAGTCTAATACTTACTGTTTTAATTCAGTTATTTTCTATCTTTGAAATATTTGAAATAACAAAATATCAAGAAACAGTTTACGGATTGTGATCCATCTAACCCAGATTAGAAATCTTGGTTTTTCAAACCGTGTGAATTTTAGTCCACGAGATTCTCTCTTTTTTCCCATAATTTCTAACCCATCTTTCGAGTCGTCGACCCCCAAGGTCTATTCCTGTGATGTTTATCTCAATCACACTTCTTGCTTCATTGCAGTCTATTCCTACCCATTTACAGTGATCTGAAGCATTTCTATATGGCCACCAAGCAGCCAAAGCTTTTGCCTCTAATGATTTGTTGAAACCATTAGCAGTGGTGGTTTCTGATAAGATGAAAAAGAGCAGAACAACATGAAATAGATGACGTACGGGTGGAAGAAGTAATAATAGTATTCCACATTGTATCGTATAAATATAATATTGTATTGTTTATTTTCAGCAAGCTAAGTGAATAATTGTGATTTATTTTAATGCTTTCTCAACTGGTGGTGACTATGACACCTTCATATTTCTTAACCTATGACTCATTCCAACCGTTTTGAATTAATTCTCCAATTGCATGAACTCTAACTAACTTTACCCGATTGTATAATTATATAAACTGCATGTTTACTTTTATTTCAAAAAAACCTCTTTATAACGTGGTCCCTTTGTTACATTCGGTTTAGTTTTGTATTTCCATGTGTTTTGAACACGCAACTTAATTATTTTTTCATCTTAGATTCTTACCTCTATGTTTATTCAATTCTCAAAGTCATTTGGATTAAGGCTGGGATAGGGTTTTCATTCAAATTACTAAAAGTTTAAATTTAGGTTAAAAATGAAATAAATAAGAAAAGAAAACATTAAGGTTGTGGTTTCGCATCATGTGATGAATCACCTTGGACTAGCTGTATTAGGAATATGGTTGTCCCCGTGGCCCTCGGCCACATCCTAAATGTTGTATTTCTCTTATCAAGTAGTGGTTCAAATTTTACAACGTGTAGATTTAATTGATGGTGTTAGGAATACTTAACAAGAGTTTATTAGGCGCTGATAAAATAAATATCATCAATAAACGTGACAAATTTTGATTTGAACATTTCCAAAAGCGTGTTTAATTTGAAAGTGAATGAAATAGTGGAAACTATAGTGAAGAAGACATTTATTTACAAATTTTCCAACCCCTCTTGAGTGTTATGACATCTTTCTCATAGTTGCTCTCAAATGACCCTACTTAGAATATGAAACATCTATGCTATTGCAACTCAATTATGAAAATATATAAGGTGTTCATTGTTTGATACGTTTCAATTCGTTTG
Organism: Flaveria floridana; assembly: GCA_018326465.1. NCBI lineage: Eukaryota > Viridiplantae > Streptophyta > Magnoliopsida > Asterales > Asteraceae > Flaveria > Flaveria floridana. Next base: position 10,317 of record BJCO01377411.1, on the reverse strand, counting down.
TATTACAAACAAATCGTTGTTATTATGAAAACGATATCGTTTTCACGTATGAATGCTTGACCTGGAATTCAGAATTAGTAATCAGAAAAAATGAACATTAAATATAATTCAAAATATCAGGACAGAAAAACTACCTTTACAGTCTAGGGTTGTGTATGTTGAGTCTTAGTCAAATCAGGCTAGTGTTCTCATTCTCTAGCATACCTAAAAGTTTGCTAGAAGTATCTTCTAGCCATTTCTTCTACAAAAATAACAGAAAACAAGGGATATTAATAATCAACCACACCATATCAACTTTCATGCTAGATGTTGAGTAAAATTCCTTGTTCAAGGTCTAGATAATTATTAAGAATCTTGATTGTAACTTGAACCGCTTTCAAAAGAAGTATTTTAATCGTATAAAATGTGTTGGGTCACATGAAAACCTCTTTGGGATAATGCAATAACATTGTGTATTAGACATAAAACCATCACATGGAAAATCAATAGTTCAAGTGATTGAGGTGAGTAGGGATGAGCAAGAACCGGTTTTTTTCAACTGGAATCACTAGAACCAGTTGAACCAAATCGTTCAGACCCGGTTGTACTAATATAGGTTTGATACCTGGTTCTTAAAATATGTGTATACGGTTTCGGTTTGGTTATGTGAACAAACACCTTTTGTATTAATTTTTTGTATTCAAAACCATTACTTTTTTCTGTTTATTATTTAAAATATAAAATAAACTTTGCTTTTTTGAACCAACTACAATTTTTGTATTTTCTAAATAACTACCATGACCCGAATGAGTCATTGACTCAAATACAAAACTCATAGGTTTTATTAAATTAATTTAAATACAATTAGTAAACATACCTTGTGGAGCATTCAAGTTTTTTGATCCGCTAGGACCTATCTTATTAGGTTGGTTTCCACCCGTAAACTTCATTATGGAGAATGTGGAATGTGATAGATAGAGCAAGGTGTTGCCGAAGATCGTTTGTAATCGAAATCATTTTGGATGAACAAGAGAGGGTTTTGCACATTTGTGCAGGGAACCATGAAGAACAAGACCTAAGGAGAAAAATAAATTAATGCACAAACACACACTATATATATCATAATATGTTGGTACATGAAGGGTATTTACACCCTTGAATCTGACGGTTAATTGGTTAAATAACTGTTTTAACTACCTAACGTACGGCTTGGGCCAAGAAAAAACATCATCGCATATTCGCGTGGGCTGTTTTGAGCTCTGTTGTAAACAGGTGGGCTGCCCAGCTCGTTACTTTTATGATGGGCTGTTCAGTTCAAGGTATAGTGGGCCTTACATGACCCTTTGGTCCAGCTTCAAATTCATTGGGCCAGAAACCTAGTTTCATTCTTGCAAGTGAGCCGTAGGCCGTAGGGTAGGTTCAATCCGGTTTTTTCTCAACCCGACCTGGTTTAAACCTGGTATAAACCAGATATTTTTTTTTTTACCATTTTGCTCTCCTGAAACCGGTTTGGATCTGACCGAGAACCCGTTCAAACCTGATTTGAATTTTTTTACTAAAACCCAACCCGGTTTGTGCACCTCTAGTCTAGGATATCAATGTGTGTTCGAAAGGCATTCCCTTAAAGTGATTGAGGATTGAAGTCTTATAATGAACAATAAATATAGTTTTAATAGTAAAATTAGATAGTGTGTTGGTCGTTTTGGAAAAAAGATTGTTATGTTGTTGGGTTGACGCTAGGTGCCAAACTTTTGGTGGTTAAACAAATTAACTAGACTTGTAATCAAATCATTTTGATATTGATCTAATAGCCCAACCACTTATAGCACAAAACTGATTTGTTTTTTGCTGTGAAACCGATTAAACAACAACTCCTATTATGATCTTGAAATACCCATGCTTAGCCTAAGTTTTACCGTTTAATGCGTCTATGGCCAAAACTTAAAGGAAATGCAATGGTATGTCATAATTAGTTGGCTTGATTGATATGAAAACAAATTAATGAATATTTATACATTGAAGTCTTTAAAGGGACAGCCTGATGATAAGATGTCTCTTTTTTATTCAAGAGACCAAGTGGTCAAATGTTGTAATATACTAAGAAATCAGTAGAAGTACGTTAGGAGCTATTTTTTAAATATTTATTTACCGATAAAATAGTGGGGTCTTGAGGTTTGATTCTACACCAAAACCTGCAATTTACCTCCTTGCTTACTTTACAGCGACAATGGATTTAGACAATAGTGGGCGTACATGCTAGACGAATTGTTCAGCATAACTTAATATTTATTTATTTGTGATAATGTGAATATTATTCTTCATATGTGTATTATGTGGTGGAAAACATGTTTGGTTACCTAACATTAAATGATCATATAACATTATTGTAGAAAGTCTTAACATATAAATCATTTACAGAAAAAACTTTTATCGTATGAAAAATATGAGTTATAACATCTATTGGATGTTTCTTGCCGACAATACGTGGCCTAATTTACTGCCAATTAATAAATAAACTCTAATAATTATTATTCAAATACCACATATATTAAAAAAGTTATATGTATATGTTTTATAACATGTAGATAGGATATTAAGACTATTTAATGTTGTATCCTTTGATCTTTTTAGAAATACCAACTCACATCCATTGTAAATTTGTAATCCTACTTTTAAATCTATATTTTTTTGAGTTTTTTAAACGACTTAAACCTTGAAACACATAAAAATAAACACATTTTTTACATTCATTATTACTGATAAACTACAAGCCTTTTGGCATGTATTCTTAGTTACCAACTTTTTATCGTCCTCTTCAACTTCTGGGATCCTTTTAGAAGAATTTTCCTGTTTTATATCCGGTTTAATAGATTCATACATGGATTAAATGTGAAAACTAGTGAGAAACAACGTTAAATCCTCACTTGACTTTGAATATCTTTTTATTTTTATTTAATAAGTTGATCATGAGTTTGTAAAAGAAATTCTTATACTAGATGTTCTAATGATCATTAGCTCAAATGCTTAAGATTAGGTACCCCCAAGATCTTATATATGTAGGTGGAGTTCTTGGGTTCAAATCCCACTCATGACAAAAAAAAAAAAAAGAGGTGCCGGGTGGGCCAGGGAGTTTTCTCATCTAATATGAGGTCTCTCCTGAGAGTGGTTTCTAGTTTCGTACTTGAGTAATAGAAATGATCGGGTGTGCTAATGGTCCGTCATTGATCCAATTAGCCATTCAAGAAAAAAAATGTTGAATATAACTTCCTAGTTGTCATATGATGATGATTGAGCAGATAATTCAATTAATGATGCATGTATGGTTCGGTGGATATATGAAAGATGCGTGAACTGAAGTATTAATCTCGATTTTACTTTAGAGATATTTTCACAGATTTCTATTTATTAAACAGTCCACAAATAAATCAATCCATTTGTTAGTTGATTTTTATTCCGTTAGTTGTTATTTTGATGGCAAATGCTTATAATCATCTATAAAAGCTACCTAAGATAACCTTGAAAATTGATTAATAATATCATATTTTCTCTCATAGCTTTGATAATTAAAAAAAGCAGAATGAATAAACGAGAAGTTAAGGGTTGAAAATTCGTATATATAAAATTGTAAAAATAAAATTGTAAGAGAACTATCTAAGTATCAATGGTGACATCAATTGTTGTAGTGACTTCAAAACCAACTTACACTTTGACATGTGTTAAATAAAGATTTCTTGCACTAGCAAGGATTCAATAGCAATCCTTTAAAATTAGGTTTTAAGTAGCCATCATGATGCGTGATTGCATTTAATAGGTAATTATGTACTAGATTCTTAATTACTTCCTGTAAAGTGTAAAAAATATGTTATCCATTGTTTCTTACATTTTTAACAGCAAGAATGAATATATTATTCGTTAGAAGCATATATCATGTATTTTGTATTAATGAATGTAATGTCAAGAAGAGGTTCATAAAGCATAATCCTGTGTCATATTATCTCATAAACCTCATCCTACTACAAGAACTCGTTAGTGAACCATTATATATATTATAAGAGTCGGTTACTATACAAAGTGTAATTTTCATGCGAAGCGTACGAAGTCACAAGAACGCGACAGGTGTGTTTCTGACGGAGGGGTAGTTTCGTTTGTATCACAATCACGCATATAATGTACATAATTACGCAAGTTATATTTATAATTACACAAGTTATATGTATTATTATGCAAGATACATTTGATATTACGCAAAGTAAAATTACTCACGTTATAAAAAATAATTACGCAAGTTATGTTGGTAATTACGCAAGTTATGTTGGTAATTACGCAGTGAATAATCACACAAGTTATACGCAGAGCACATAGATGTTTTTTTTAATGTTGTTTTTTTAGAAGAAAGTATAGTAATACTATACTTATATTAAAGAGGATCAAATGCCCGTTTTTATGGTGTATTTTAAAAAAAATGTCATATGAAAAAGTTATATGTGTTTAATAAAATGGAGAGAATTTTAAAAAAGTTAACAATTGTAGACTATTTTCAATTCTACCCCTCCAGACGCATTCTCTTGCGTGATTATTTCATCTTAAATCTGAATCTTTCATCTCTTAGATCAATGGTGCTCGTTACTTCGTACCCTTTGTACGAATTATAGCCTTTGTAGCGTAAACTTTGTGCGTGTGTGTTGTGTGTATATATATACATATATATATACATACTTTGTTAAACATTTAATAAACTAGGTGTAGAAGACACGCTAGTCTTTGAGTTCCTAGCTACCAATAACTTTCGCCCGTGATTTGTTAAGTTGATCTTGAAGTTGTTAGCCTAGCCTCTTGCTCGCGTCTTAGGGCGTTAAACATATATATAAAAAGTTTTAAAAATTTTGAATTTAAACCAGGTAGCAATTCAAAGAAACATAAAAAATATGGTACCCCTTGCAAATTATTGAGTTTAAGAATTTTAGGATCTTCTTTCCTAATTCAATATGCATCTTCTCAAAGACAATGTAAACTTTAATAATATCTCTTGCAAACCTTAACTCAATGAAGATTATCACAATAAAATTGGCTCTTGTATCAATCATTTTCGTCTTGCCCCTCAAGTGAAGTTGTTGTCCCTCAAGTGAACTCTTGTGTATAAATACTTCAATTAATTCATTTTCGTGTGTGTAAATACTCATTTGCTACCTACACCCTCTTCTTCATGTGTCATGAAGTTCGGTACATGTTTATTCGTTACCTAAACTAACTTGTTAGCTAATAGATTGAGATGCGAAGAAGGGGACTCACCACACATGCAAAATCCATAAGATTTAAAATAAGATATTTCATACGATTATATAAAAGAAAGACAATGTATTTCAAAAACGCAGTCTTTTTTACCCTTTTAACTATATGCATATCGAGATGATCGCAAGCTTGTAGTCGTAACATTACTTTCATTTGTTTTAAGGTAAAGAATTTAATCAAGTAAACCTCGTGAATTTTAATGTTGTGTCTACTCTACAATATTAAAAACTTGTATTTTTTTCATTAATGAACGAAACCCCCTTTTCCATATAAATTGGTTAAAAAACACCAAAAATTTAAAGAGAACCAAAATATGGCACATGCTGGTCCAAAGTAATGGTGGGCCTTGGACCCCTATTATTGGTGCCCATATCAATCATTATCGACTCACTTTTTCTCATTTTTGTTTACTAGTCATTTTTTTCAAACAGAAGTCACTAAAGTATATTTCAAATATTAAATTATGTACATTTCTAAACATTAATTAACCCACTACTAATATAAAAACATTCATAATTGGGGCATAAGTTTAGTGTAACTAATAAGAATCTCGTATTGAAATCATATATTAATTACATGCTCTTAACAAATTGCATGTTAAAGCCTAACTTGTATTTTTATGATTCTCAATATGCAATATTAAATTGAAGATTCTATTCTGAGTCACACACTCTGATTGAAGATTCTTTTGTGTTTGTCTATAAAAGTATAAATCTATGATCTTCCTTCTATATATAATTATAGATATCGTGGCTCTTAGCTCGACATCTTGTTCCTAGTAGCTCGAGCTATTTGACTCGTATACAATTTTAAATCGAGTTTGAGCCAAAGGCGGTGTGCTACTAAGTTTTCTAGACTTGTATAATCTTATACTATTTGTTAACTTATTATTTAAACTTGTATAATAAACATATATTCATCGAAATAAATAAAAGAGTAAATTACCATTTACGTCCTTAACGTTTTCTCATTTTAACCACTTGTATCCCTGCAGTTTCAAAGTCTCGATTTGCTCCCTAACGTTTCATTTTTGTCTGCGTTTACTTCCAGGTGACTAACTCCGTTAAATTGTCCAGTTAACTATTTATAAAATTATAAAATTACCCTTAACAAATATTAATTTAATAAAAAAAACTCACTCACTCACCCACCCACTTAACTCTCTCTCTCCTCTCACACACACACCCCCATCACGACATTCCACCATGGATGACCACCATTCCCCTCACTCCACCACCACCGCCAATGTTAACACCTCCAGCAACCTCACTCGCGGCGGAGCCACCTCCAGAGCCGGATCCACCAGCGGCGCTAAAGGTCCCCCTGCATCACCATCCCCCCGAATCTACCACCGCCAATGTCGACACCCCATCTTAAGGTCCCCTTGCATCACTATCCCCCCGCCCTCAGCCCTACCTCCCTCTTCGAATTCCCCATCCTATTAACCAACATTAAGGTACGATTTGCTTAATTTCACCGTATTTCGATTTTGTATTTGGATTATGTTTTGTATTTGAAATTGAAGCTTATCGACAACAAATTCGTGAGAAATTGAAGCTCATCAGATCACAAATCCGTTTCTCCGACAATAAATCCCAATACTTAACGCCCGAATCATCACCACCGGAGAACAAATGAAACTTATCAACATGCGGCGATGAGGTGGCCGTCGGAGCGGAAGCAGGCGGAGGTGGTGGTGTCTTTGAAGGCGACGATGGTGGATTTGGGTTGCAGGGTATGGGCGGAGAAGATGGTGACGGTGGCGGAATGGGTGGTGGCGAAATCATGAGGGGATGAAGGGGAGAATGCGAGTGAAGTGATGGATGAAACTAGGGTTTGTGGTTGGTTGTGTTTGAAGGATTTCCAGTAGTTTGATTCTAGAGATGATGTGGGTTTGTTGTTAGTGGGTATGTTGTTAGTGGGTTTGAGCTTCGGTTTGATGGAGAATGAATTGATTGTTGGTTCTGATTGATCGTTGATCGCCATTGAATGAGAACGAAGGTTTACAGATGATGAAGGTCGATGTTGATGGTGATGGTATGGTGAGCTTCAATGAGTTTAAACAGAGGATAAGTCAGGTGGGTGAGGGGTAGTTTAGTCTTTTTATAATAATTTTAACAGGTAAACTAACAGTATTAAGTCGTCTGGACTCAAATGGAAATAAAAATAAAACGAAATGACTCAAATGGAAATAAAATGAAACATTTGGGGGCTGATGGTAATTTTGAAACCGCAGGGATACAAGTGGTTAAAATAAACAAATATCAGAGATGCAAATGGTAATTTACTCTAAATAAAAATATATATGAACAAGCTTATCGAGCCATAAGGTGACTTAAGTTTAAATAGTGGTTGAAGATGAGTACATTTTCGACCATCAAACTATAACTTCTAATACTAGTTGACACACTGATATTTTTCTTATGTAATAAATTAGACCATGAGAATTTAACGTGTAAAACTAGAAAGGTATTATGATTATATTATTAATGGAATTTACGAAATTGGTAAATAAAATTATAAGCGTTTTGAATAGTTTTTTATGTATTTAATATTAACTTTATTAATTGGTTGTAATGATATAATAGCCTATTGTAGGATAAGTTCTGAGAGACATATATAACTTTTTGAGTAAATTATTATTTAACAGTGATTACACAAACTCTAAATTGAAATTTGCACAATCAACAATCATCATCCATCATCATCACATAGGTTTCACCCACCACCATTTCAAGGTGTAATGGAGGTGGTGGGAATATGATCAAAGCTAGATATATCCGGATAGAACACCCAAATCAAAACTAAAAAAACATTATATGTAAAGAAACTCTAAACAAAAGCTATAATAGAAAGGACACGGTTGATGGTGTCTATTTTTATTCTGCAGTAAGGGGGTCGTTGGTGATGGAGGGATTCACAGGCAATAATGGTGTGTAATGACAGAGAGGGAGAGAGTAGAAGAGAGTAGAAGAGAGAGAGAGAGAGAGATTGAGAGAGAGAGAGAGAGGTAGTTGTTACTTAATGGCGATGATTTTATCTAACAATGATTAGTGTGGAGAGGAGACAGAGAATGTAAAGAAAGAAAAAAGGGCGGGGCGGGGTGTGTGTAATGTTTGTGATGCTATCAGGGACAATATAATCTTGTAATGTTGAATTAACAGAACAAAGACTAACAATATTAACAGATTGGATGAAAATAATTACAAAAATAAAACTATTAGACTATAAAAACTATTTTTAAATTTTTGGATTAAAATGATTATTTAATCAAACCTCAATTATTAAAATAGTAATTTACTCTAATTTTTTTAAATCCTTGTTGATTGACATGGAGCAAAATTTATGGAGTAATAGATATCTTTATTGGAGACACAAAGAAAAAGTATAATTAAAGTGTTCTAAAAAACATATTTTCTCAAGTCAAAAAGTCGGTTATATTTTCTCTCTTCCTAAAACATATATATTATATATTTACATATTTTACCAAAGTTAACTTAATGAATGACTATTTATCTTTAATTTCACTAAGATATGTCCATCAATTATATATTTAAGTCTTCTGTGTAAATAAAAACAACAAAACTTACATCTTAGAATTCCTTCATTTCAAAATAACAATCACCGATAATCATAGTTACATTTATTCTACAAATACAAATAGTAATTATTAAATTTTTAAACAATTACAATACTAAAAAACAATATGTGTGAAAATTCTATAATAAAAATAAGGGTGAAATAGTCATATAATAAGTTAATTTTAATACAATGGATCTATATGTAATATAAATGTTTTAGGAGGTGGATATATATAATTAATTTTATGGTTTGAGAAAATATGTACTAGTAGTCTTAAGAATGGGAAATATGTAAAAATCCCATAATATAACTTTCCATTAACAATCGTTATCAAAATTTTCATTAATAATTACTATCAAACAGAGTGAAAATACCAAAAAATATAAATAATAATAATAAGTAGTTTAAATAAGTTAATTTAACTTTTAAGAAAAACAAACTTACACGACCACTAATCTATCCTTAAACACATGACCTTGTAAACTAATGACATTGATGATTGACTAGCGTAAATATGACGTGGGTTCAAATCATTGCAAGTGTGGAAATCATATGATATTTTTCAGAAAACAATTTTTTTTACTTGTAAACATTACACTTACAAGAATTTGAGTTCATAATGCTTTCGTGAGGCTACAAGGCTTTGAGCAATTAGATGATATTTTTGAGTAAAAAAATATGTTCAAAAGAAACTAAGTTATCTCTAAACTATATCACATGTTCACAATGAGACTTGAACCCTCACAACTTAAAGGGAACATCACTAACATCTTGGTATCACCATAAACATCCGATGACAAGGCGTATTCTCTCTATTTAACAAGTTAAATGATTAAATTATACAAAATCCATATATGAGTGATTAATATAAATAGATTAGAGCATTCTGTATACATCTCTATCTTCATTATTTAGAGATTTCTTTTGGTTTGCATCTCTATTAGGATCTCCATCTCCATCTTTAAAGTTTATAGTTTTATGAATAGTGATTGTTTAAATATAAAGATCCATTATTCATCAACCTATATAATTTTTGTTTGTGTTTAAAAGAGAGAAAAATCATAAATTAAATATTTGTGAGTGAAATAGAGATATAGATAAAGAATAAGATGCAGATTAAATAGATTTAGAGATAAAATTAATAAAATATAATATTTAATTAAATTATAGAGATAAAAATAAGATACTATTCTGAATATTGTTTGTAAATCTTCTTGTGTAAAGCTAACATCTTGATATTATAAATGCCTTTTGGTTTTAAATTTAATAACTTTTAATTAAGGGCATTGCTAATTGCACGCCCTGTCAGGTGATAAATGGACGCCCTTTGACTTTCTTCACGGCCCGTGACGGGCCTTACGGGCCGTGACGGATTCGAATTTTAATTCTCTCACCTGCATTTTATCACGGCCCGTGTAGGAACAAACGGCCCGTATACAACATAGCACACGGCCCGTGAACTTCTTA
>BJCO01377389.1:0-11760 GCA_018326465.1 Flaveria floridana | reverse complement strand
TTTCTAGATAGGGGAAAGACATGCCACCATATACCCCTCCCAGACCCTGCTCTCCAGCGGGATACACTGGGTATGTTTGTTTGTTTGTTTGTTTGTTTAGACGTAAATTGATGCATATTGTTGTATGTAATAAACCATGTTTTAATTTTTTTTCTCACCATGTTATGTGTACGAGTCTTCTTGTTTATGCATACCAAGAAGTTTCGGAAAATGCTTTGTTGTTTCTTGTTCTCTCTATCTTGTCATGTTTTGACTTTTGAGAAAAAACTAACGGAGGTTTATGGATTTATCTCACGTGTTGAAACCGTTGCCTAGGGCTGCAAACGAGCCGAGCCGAGCTCGAGCTCGAAGCTTATCGAGCCAGCTCGGCTCGGCTCGAAAATTTTAACGAGCTGGAAACTCTGGCTCGAGTTTGGCTCGTGAAAAGCTCAAGCCAGCTTATCGCTAGATATCATTTCCTCAGTTCCTACCGTTGCCTAAGCTTCATCGCTAGATATCATTTCCTCACTTCATTTTGAGATCGATATTTGTAACTGTGTGGAAGATCAATTACGTATTTTATTCCATATTCATGAATGACCTACTAAATTTCATCTGCTCAAATTTTCAACATGTTTATGTTGTATCTTACAGGTACCATCCTACATATCCCGATCAGTGGCTGGGAGCTATGACAATGAAGCTGTAGCCATCTTTGCTTTGATATTCACTTTCTATCTCTATATAAAGGTAACATTTTGCAAATTTCCTTTTCAGTTTCTGTCTCTAGACAGGAGAAAAATGTTAATAAATTGGATTTAAAATAATTTCTGATAGTTATTACTTGTCCGCAGACATTGAACACAGGATCTCTTTTCTACGCTACTTTAAACTCCATTGCTTACTTCTACATGGTAGGAATGATACAGTCCATACAGAATCATTTCTGTTCAACTACATAATCTATATCTTATTTTATTTCTCATTTTTCTAGTATCTTCTGATTAGGTTGCTTATTTAAGAGTCTTCTATTATTTAGGTTTGCTCTTGGGGAGGGTACACTTTTATCATCAACCTCATACCAATGCATGTGCTTCTTTGCATTGTAACCGGTCGCTATTCACCTCGACTATACATCGCATATGCTCCACTTGTAAGTTCATAATTTGCTCGTGTTTTATATTAAATAAGAATGTAAACAATACAATAAGGCTCCAAAAAATTGCATTTGACATTTTCTTATAAGAGCCTATAGCTCCCAAACTGAAACAAGGAATAACAAACAAATGTACCGCGTATAATTCCACTCATAGCAAAGTTATTTGTAAGGTCTGAGGAGGATATGATGATAGCAAACCTTACCTTTCTCCCAAGGGATAGAGAGGCTTTTCCCGCTAAGACCTCCGGCTCCAATAACCTTTTTTTTCATGCACAGTATAGTATAGTAATCTAGATAACATAAAATATTGATAAGAGAATCAAAGCAAACAACCATACGAAAGTACTAATAGTGAAAGTTGTAAAACCTGAAACAAGGAATGTACTAGCTATTTAATGGTAGGAAAGACTGGAAGAATGTATGCAACTCTATGATGATTTTTTTGGTCTAGCACGATAAGTGATATTGATGTAACTATTTATTAATTGTTTTCCTTTTTTTGTTAATAATCAGTTTTGCTTTTCTATGCAGGTTGTCTTAGGAACGTTAATGGCAGCATTAGTGCCTGTTGTTGGTTTTAATGCAGTCATGACATCAGAACATTTTGCATCATTTTTGGTGAGTTACACAGATGAATCATACCTCTAAAGGGTTTTGTACCTAATTTATTTTAAGTGCCCTTTTGGGTGATTTAGCATATAACCAGTTATTATCAATGAAAATTTATTTGTTCATTTATTATACTAAGTGTGACCATGTACATATTTTTGTTAATACATTCAAATTTCATGCTTTACTTGTAGCGAAGAACCCAAAATAAATAGAAATAGTTAAGCGACAGTACCACTGAGGAATGTTCTTATTTAATAATTTATATGCCTTACAAAAAATTATGTTGCCTTTAATTTATTTAGTAAAATCAATATCACCATTTCTTTGCTTTTGTAAATTTATTACAGGTTTTCATCATTATTCATGTGGTGGCTCTTGCATATTATATCAAAGGAATTCTCTCACCAAAGATGTTTAAAGTAGCTGCGACCCTTGTTGTATCAGTTGGCCTGTAAGCTTGATTCATTAGATTTTTATTTATAAATTTATATCACAAAGTATAATTCTGTCAATGCTGTTTCTTTGTCTGCTTGTATCTAAGCCCCTTTTCAGATAACAGAAATCCTTATATTGCATTAAACAGAGAACACATAAAACTATAATTTTATAACAATAGCTGATTTTTTTCACATAGATTCGTCGCCCCTATTTAAAATTATAAATGCGGTTCCAGCAAACAAAAACCTCCACTTGTATATTTATTATTTTCCATTCAGGGTGGTATGCTGCGCTGTAGTAGCTGTACTTGTAGCAGTGGTTGCAGCTAGTCCAACAAAGGGATGGAGTGGACGAAGTCTAAGTCTTCTTGATCCGTGAGTTTCATGTCCTTTTTCCGTGCAAACGTTTATGACATCATTGTAGTAGCATTTTGTGTATTTTTACTAGTCATTATGTCTTCAGTAAATAAAATCAATCTTTTCTACTCTGCCAGAACGTATGCAAGCAAGTACATACCAATTATTGCAAGTGTTAGTGAACATCAACCACCTACTTGGCCATCTTACTTCATGGATATAAATGTATTAGCATTCTTGGTTCCAGCTGGAATTATTGTAAGTTCAAGATGCTTATATAGATTACAATTATTGGTAGAGATGGCAAGATAGGCGCGTTGGGCGGTTCAAGTAATAGACCCAAATTGGTTGTAGTTGAATCAGGTCATTCATTTACTAATACGGATTGAAATGTACCAGGGTGTTTGGGTTGGTCCAAAATCACCTTTTATCATATGTTTTAAATGACTAATAAATAACCAACACGTTAATATATCAGCAAAATGATTTAGGAGATCGTACGTATTTAACTAGCCCTGTTATTTATCAGGCATGCTTTTCACCGCTATCTGATGCAAGCTCCTTTGTGATTCTCTACATAGTAATGTCAGTATATTTCTCCGGTGTCATGGTAAGATCTTTATCGCACATTATGTTCATGTTTTAATGTACTTCATGTATTAATCATTTTAACCTATATATGTATTGACATGGCAGGTACGTCTAATGCTTGTTTTTGCTCCAGCTGCATGCATAATGTCTGGAATTGCTCTTTCTGAAGCCTTTGATGTTCTTACAAGATCAATTAAGTTCTATGCGTTTCAAGTAAGTACTCCATGTGGTTTTGGAATGACATTTTTTTAGTGGTACAAAATTATTTCTGGATTTGTTTATATATTTTCTCGACAATGATCGATTGATCGCTAAGGCAGGGGATACCATATCCGCTAGTATTGTTGCTATGCAAAACAATGCGACGGATACTGACGAAAAAGAAGTCTTGTTGAAGGAACGGCCTTCCAAGAAAAACAAAAAGAAGGAAAAGGAGAATTTTGAAAAGCCTCTTAAGAAATCCCAGACTGAAAAGAAGCCCCTGATCTTACCTGTTGAGGCATCTGTGTTTGCTCTGTTCTTAACTGTGTTGCTAGGCGCCTTCTATGTGGTAATATGCATATAAACAAAAATAAGGGAATGGAAATTTTTCATCTTTATATATAGGGGTGTTCATGGTCCTGTTCAGCTGGTTCTGATGTAAGTTATGGGTCGAACCGCTAACTATGGTTTTGTAAAACAGCAAACCATACCCTTGGGGCGGTTTGGGCAATCCACTTGGCGGTTTGAACCCTTTTTTTAGTTCAAAACTGTAAGTTTGTATTAAATTTTATAAATTAATTAAGATTGTTAACGAATATTCATAATTGCATATTCTAGAAAAGTAAAAATAATAATAATAATAATAATAATAATAATAATAATAATAATAATAATAATAATAATAATAAAGGTAAACAACTAGTTTGGTTTACACAGTCTGGTTCCAAGCACCAAACTGTAAACCTAACCATTAAATCTGGTTTTCCAGACCATAAACTGTGAACCAAATGATATAAATCTAGAACTGGCTGATTTGCGTAGCATTTACTTATAAAGGTCCTTGCAGGTCCATAGTGTTTGGGCTGCAGCAGAGGCGTATTCAGCTCCGTCAATCGTGCTTACTTCACATTCGCGTGATGGGCTTCATGTTTTTGATGACTTCAGAGAGGCATATGCATGGTTAAGCCATAACACTCATGTCGATGATAAAGTAAGTTATTGTCGGTATTATTAGTCTCACACTCCTAATTTTGCAACTATTGCCTAGCAATCTACTGAACTCCTCTTACCTTGCATAAAGCACTAGAGATGGAAATTGTCACATTCATTAGAAACTGGTGATAGAACATAATCGAAATTGACTCATTCATATGTAATGGGTCGAAATTGTCACACTGACTATGGCTGTGAGGATGTTAACCGAGTCAATTAAATATGTTCAGGTTGCATCTTGGTGGGACTATGGTTACCAAACAACTGCAATGGCAAACCGCACAGTTATTGTTGACAATAACACATGGAACAACACACATATTGCTACTGTTGGCACTGCCATGTCTTCTCCTGAAAAAGCTGCCTGGGAAATTTTCAACTCCCTGGATGTAAAATATGTCCTCGTTGTTTTTGGAGGTTGGTTTTCTTTAACAAATTCAAAACCAAAACGAGAAACTGGAGAAAATAAAGAAATATAATCATCTGTTCATATCTCAGGTCTTGTTGGCTACTCTAGTGATGACATAAATAAGTTCCTGTGGATGGTTCGTATAGGAGGAGGCGTCTTTCCGCATATCAAGGAGCCTGATTATCTTGTAAGTATATGCATATATATATAGTGTGAAAATCGCATAAGCATGTGTACATTGTGCTATCCATATTTAGTGGGGGAGAGAGAGATGGTAACACGCTTAGATAACCATCTTATGTTCATATGCATCAATGTTTGAAGTCTTGACTCAAGTCTATACATTCATGCCCTTTTTCCCAGAGAGATGGTCAATACCGAATTGATTCTCAGGCCACTCCAACCATGCTAAACACCCTCATGTACAAACTATCATATTTCAGGTAATTCAGTTGCATGATTTAACTGGTTTTTGGAGCTTTGTTGTTTCTTATCACTTGACGTTGGTTCTGTAATCCAGGTTTGTGGAGACTGATGGTGGTAGAGGATACGATAGAGTACGGGGGACTGAAATCGGAAAGAAACATTTTAAATTAACTCATTTTGAAGAGGTAAGAATACAACCATACTTTTTTGAGTCATTTCAAGTATATCAATGTTCAAGTTAACGTCATGACGATTAACTGCCTCATATTGTATATATGTAGGTGTTCACTACTCACCATTGGATGGTTCGGATATATAAGCTAAAACCTCAAAGGAACAGGATTCGGGGGAAGACAAAGAAATCTAGATCGGTATATATTCATGTTTTCAGGTGTTTTTTTATGTTTTTACATTGATATTGAGTTAGAAACATGCTAATTTGCAGAAAACAAGCTCGACAAGTCCAACGAGAACAAGAACAATGACGAAAAAGAATCCTTGGCATTAGAAAACTTGGGACGAGTTAGAAGAGAGACTTTTAAGGATCTTAGACATTAAGAAAACTTTTGTTGGTTATACTGCCAATGTCTTCTGGCAACGATAGATCTTGCTAATGTAAACTAAAAATGAGAACTGAAATTATAACAAGCGAAGTTGAGATGAGTAATCTCTATCCTTGAAGGTATATCATATATTCACCTCACCTTGCGGCAGAAAGAAAACATGTGTTTTAGGGCTTGGTAAATCACTTTCTAAGATGCAACAAAATGGCATATATTGTACCTTATTAAGGTTATACGGTTGATTGAACTTACTAAACTTTCAAGATTTCAGCAAAGCGAAAATATTTATGTTTAAACTGAAGGCTAATTTCCGATTCTTGTGAAGGGCCCAAAGGCGTGGGCCGACCCTCCAAACAAGTTGGTTTGGGATAAGGGTTTGATTTAAGATAACTATCATTAATTGAAGATAATTATCACTTAATATTATTGGATTATCCATTGTTTAAATAAAGAGTCATAGTGGGTTACGTTACTTGCTTGTCAAGGATTAGGTTCTCCTATCTATACTAACCAAGTTCAAGGGTTAGAAAGATATAGAGAGTTATTGTAGTTGGTTTTTTGAGTAATATTTTCCAATTGCAGTAAAAGTGAATTTACTTGAAATTCTGTATTTTCGTTCTTTGATCATTCGTGTTAAACTTGGGACTTGAATTGGCATCGGAGCCACTTCAAGACCCAACTGATTAATTAAAGAACCCGCAGCAAAAGGAAACAAGAAGTTGCCTTTCTTTTCCCAGTCGCTCGAGCATAGCCAAGGTTCAAAGGGCTGCTCCGCGGTGATCAAGTCTTTAGCATCTATTGGTCACGGGACCCACTCGACCTTGGTGAAACGCTGCTGCAGTTTACTTGATAAGTGTTTGATCATTGCTTCCATTATTACCTCCATCGTAAAAGAAGATGGTTGACCCTTCTACCCCAACACCAAAAGGCAAGGAAATCGGACCAACGTCTGTTCAGTGTCTGATGTTAACGTCCGCGAACTATATTGTATGGGCTATGAGGATGAAGGTTGTGTTACGTGTACACAAGGTATGGGAAACGGTAGAACCGGGCACCACTGAGGCAGAGAAAAACGACGTGGCAACAGCCATTCTGTTTCAGTCCATGCCGGAAAACCTTATCATGCAAGTGAGCAACTAAGACACCGCGAAAGGTATATGGGAGGCGATCAAATCCCGTCATCTTGGTGCCGATAGGGTTAGAGAGGCCCGTCTCCAAACCCTTGTCGCCGAGTTTGACAACCTGAAGATGAGGGAGACGGATACTATCGATAACTTTGCCGGTAAGCTTTCAAGCTTGGCATCTAAGTCCGCCTTCCTAGGAGAAGACATCAATGAAACCAAACTAGCTAAAGTTTTGAAAAGGCCTTCCAAGATCCAAGTATATTCACATTGTTGCGTCGCTCGAGCAAGTGTTAGATCTCAACAAAACCGGATTTGAAGAAGCCGTGAGGCTATTAAAGGCGTATGAAGAACGGATCCGGGAAGAAGAAATCCAATCAGGGTCTCAAGGTAAATTGTTGTTTTCTAATGGTGAATTTTCTAATGCTCGCAGGAATAACGATGGATCTAGAGGAAGAGGTCAAAGTATTCGGGGACGGGGTCGAGGCCGAGTCATTAGCCAAGACCGAACCACACTTAACCCTGAGCACACTCAACAAAATCGAGGAAAAGATAAGCCAAAGAAGGACCGCTCCAAAGTTATTTGCTATCGTTGTGATAAGCCGGGACACTTCGCATCCGTGTGTCCCGAAAGAACCCAAAAGATGCACGAGTTAAATCTAACGGAAACACAAGAAGTTGATAGTGCATTCATGCATGAAGTGGTTTTCCTAAACGAACAAAATCTAACACCCAAAAGGTTCGAAGTCGATCCGATAGAGAACAATGTTTGGTATTTAGATAATGGTGCAAGCAATCACATGATTGGGAAGCATGTGATACAGGTACCAAGACAAAAATGAAGAAGATTGTGATGAACAATATGAATTCTGTTATTTCACTAATGAGTTCATTCTGTACTTATAACAACCACTAACAAACATTAAGAAAGTTACACATATAGTCCCTCACTTATCTTGGAATTACAAAACTACACAAAACATTAAAAACTAACATTCTCCCCTCTAATTCCAAGATAAACTCAAATCAAATTCTCTACACCAATCAAGCACCTCATTTCAGCAAACTTCACTCTAGGCAATGCCTTAGTCAATATATCAGCCCTTTGCATATCTCCACTAACGAAATCAACTCGAATTTGATCCCGCTCTATACATTCCCTTATGAAATGATATCTAGTATTAATATGCTTTGATCTCCCATGAAATACAGGATTTTTCATTAATGCAATTGCTGACTTATTATCCACTAACAACAGCACTTTATCCTGCACCTTCCCTGTCAACTCTTCGAGTAACCCACTTAGCCACACTGCTTGACAGGCTGCAGAGGTTGCAGCCATGAACTCAGCCTCACAACTAGACAAGGCTACTGACTGCTGCTTCTGTGAATGCCACGAAACTGCTGAATCATTATAATAGAAAATGTTGCCCGAGGTGCTTCTTCCATCTTCATCATCAGACATGTGATTACTATCACTATATCCCACTAGACCACCTCCACCAGTCGACTTATATTTGAGACCATAATGCAAAGTTCCTTTTACATACCGAATCAAATGTTTCACTACCTTCAAATGTACCTCCTTTGGACTTTGCATAAATCTACTTACATAACCAACTGCAAATGTTATTTCTGGCCTTGATTGAGTTAAGTACCTCAATGATCCCACCAACCTCCTATAGAAGGTTCGATCTACATTCTCACCTTCCTCAGTCTTAGTCAACTTTAGGCCAGCCTCCATAGGAATCTTTACATCATTACTATCTTACAACCCTGCCATCTTTACTAGCTTTGAAGCATATCCAGCTTGACTCATCTGAATTCCTTCCTTATTCTGCTTAACCTCTATCCCCAGGTAATAGCACAACAAGCCCAAGTCTGTCATTTCGAACTTGCTTTCCATTTGCTGTTTAAACTTCTTTATTTCATGCTGATCACAACCTGTCACCAATAGATCATCCACATACACACCCAACATCAACACCGAGCTACTTTCATGCTTTACATAAACTGCTTGCTCATGCTGACACCTCTTAAAGCCCAACTCCTTCAATACTGCATTTAGCTTTAAATTCCATGCTCTAGGAGCCTGCCTCAAACCATACAAGGCCTTTGTGAGTTTGTACACTTTAGATTCACAACCCTTTCGCTCAAAACCTTCTGGTTGATTTACATATACATCTTCCCTCAGTTCTCCATGTAAAAACGCAGCCTTAACATCTAGGTGATATACATTCCACCTTAGTTTAGCTGCTATAGCCAGCATCAACCTGATTGTTTCAATGCGTGCAACCGGTGCAAATGCCTCTTCAAAATCAATTCCCAGTTGCTGTACATAGCCTTTAGCAACTAGTCTGGCTTTGTGCTTAGTTACTTTACCCATTGCATCTCTTTTCAGCTTAAACAACCATTTCAATCCTATTGAGTTACACCGGTCAGGCGGGTCAGTTAGAACCCAAGTTTTGTTTCTTTCAATTGCTCTAATCTCCTCTTCCATAGCTGCCCTCCATTCTTTACTCAATGCAGCTTCTTTGTAGGAGGTGGGAACTCCTTCTTCCGATAGTAGCAATTCCACTACTTCCAGTTCTTCTTCTCTTTGATTAGCACGTGTAACTCTAGAGTCAACCATATAATCAGTTAACCTTGATGGCAACACTGAGGTTCTTGTAGACCTCCTTGGACCAACTTGATCTCCATCAGTTTCTGTAGTTGGTGCAATAGGTGTTTGCTCTTCATCTTCCGAAGGTTCAAGTCTAGAAACCGAAACTGTGCAGCCTGGATCTTCACTCCCTATATGAGAATCACTTTCATTCTGCACACAAAAATCCTCCACACTTAGATTTTCTTGGTTGTTCTCCTTATAACTTGACCAATCCCATTTCTTGTTTTCTTCAAAATATACATCTCTACTTATAACAATCTTGTTTCTTCGGACATCGAGCATTCTATGAGCTTTAGTGCCTTCCTCAACTCCCAAGTACACCATTGGTGTACTCCTATCATCTAACTTTCTTAAGTTGGGTGCCATGACTTTGACATGTGCCACACACCCGAAAATCCTTAAGTGCTGCAAGTTAGGCTTTATTCCTTTAAGAGCTTCATATGGTGTGTGACCTTTGATTGCTTTTGTCTGGATCCTATTCAGGATATAGACAGCATGTCTCACTCCTTCTGCCCATAGAATCCGAGGCACACACATGCCTTTCATTATGCTTCTTGTCATGTTCAATATAGATCTATTTCTCCGTTCAATAGTGCCATTTTGTTGGGAGGTGTAGGGAGCAGATAAGTTCCTGCTTATCCCACTTGCTTCACAAAATTGATTAAACTCATGAGAAGTAAACACCCCCCTCTGTCTGATCTAAGGGTCTTTATCTTGAGCCCAAACTCATTTTCCACCTTTGCTTTGAAAGCCATAAAGGTTTCAAATGCTTGATCTTTGGTCTTGAGCATGTAAACCCACATAAACCGGGTATAATCATCAACTAAGAGCATGAAGTACCTGTTCCCAGCCTGTGTAGCGGGGGTTATTGGGCCACAAAAATCCATTGATATTAGTTGCAACGACTGCTCAGCCTTGTAAGGCGTGCTTTGTGGGAATGGTAGCCGTGAGTGCTTGCCTGCCATGCATGCTTCACACAGTTTAGTAGGATGATCAATCAGTGGAACTCCTCTGATCATTTGCCTCTGGGTCATCATCCTTAGTGACTCGAAATTCACATGTCCTAGTCTCCCATGCCACAACCAAGGCAGGGAGTCTAGAGCAGTTTGAAGGCACATAGGCGACCCAATTTTCAATTCCGCCTTGTAGAGGCGGTTTGGTGACCTTTGTACTTTCATCAGGAGTTTGCCTGTGTTCTCATATAGCCATAGAAACTCTTTTTCCATCTTGACTACACACCCTCCCTCCGTAGCCTGACCAAGACTTAGTATGTTGCTTTTAAGGTGGGGGATGTAATAGACATCTGCTAGAAGCCTATGTTCACCATTCTTTCCTTCTAGAATGACTGAGCCCCTACCTTCAATTGTTACATGTGAATTGTCCCCAAACCACACGGTTCCTCCCACAGATCTATCTAGGCTTGAGAATAATGTTGAATCACCTGTCATGTGATTGGAGGCCCCGTTATCAAGGTACCATTGGTCGCTGCCCCTAGTGCTTTCTGAGTCTTGCTCGAGATAAGTTGGCAGTACCCTTTGTTCATTCAAGAATACAATTTCTCTCCTCTTCTTTGTGCACATGCATAAGTAGAGCAGGTTCTTCGATCTCTGCCTGGGTCAAATTGGATTCAGGGTCTTGCAGTTTCACAACTGTGCATTCTGATGCATAGTGGTTTAGTTTTTCACACTTGAATCACTTGATTTTTGACTTGTCTTTCTTGCCCCTTTGGCCCTTCGCATTGGCCCTATCGGAATCCTTACCTTTGGCGTATGATCGGCTCTTTTCTTTTATGTGGGAGTTTTGGTCTATCTCTTTAGGGTCTTTCTGTTTTTCCCACTTCTTGTATCTTGATTCATTCTTCTTTCTAGATTGCCACTCAGCGTAGGTCATCAATAGCTGATCATCTTTAGCCGCTTGATGCCTATTTTTCATGCCGTGTAACACCCGAAAGTTTGACTTTTTGGTAAGTTGTGCGACTGAGCCTCAGTCACCTGGGATTTATGTGACTGGAGGTTCAGCCGCATGCTATTCGGCCGATTGAAGCTCAACCGTACGATTGGAGTTCAACCGCCCGAATGAAGGATGAACCGCATGGAACACATGCGACTGGGGTCCAATCGCAGGGTGTTTATGCGACCGAAGGTCCAGTCGCCCCTGGACCAGATGCGACTGAGAAGTACCTATAAAAGGGGAGCAGCTCTCATTCTCCTCCCAACACTTAGAAATTTCAGTCGGGAAGAGAGCAGA
>BJCO01377363.1:0-16031 GCA_018326465.1 Flaveria floridana | reverse complement strand
GTATGTTTTGACCCTCTCATTACCACCTTAGTCATGGTCATACATAATTAAGTTGGTACCAAGACAAGAGTTGTTATATGGGCGGTGGGTGGTATTATTATTGTTTTATGTCTGATGGTTGGTTGTTTCGTGCACATACAGGCATCATGTCTACAGACAAAGTGGCGGGCCGAAATCAATAGATTTGAAGGAGGTTGGGCCGCGGTTTGAGTTACGATTGTATCAGGTAACAATCATCCATCCCTAAACTCAACAAGCTATATATACTCGCTTATCAAACTTCAAACATCAAATTTACTTTGTTAATAAAATTGTGGTTGTTGTAGATTAAGCTTGGAACGGTTGATCAAGATGAAGCTCAAACAGAATGGGTATTGAGATCATTTATGAACACTTCTAAGAAGCAAAAAGTGTTAGGTGAATGACAAATCCGTCATCCATCAATCATATGTCTTGGGTTTTGAGCAGCTGAATTGCTGATGATGATGGTGGAGCATCCAATAGTATTTTATTATTATTAGTATTATTATTTATCAACTATTATCATTTTTACTTATAAAGACTTTAAATTAGCCAGTTCATCTGAGTCGAGATGTTGTGATAAACTAAAAATCCTTTCTAAGCCATCACCTTGAGAAAATGTTGTGTTTCTTAAAATCGATGCACGATTAACATTTAGTATGATTTGTGGTTTGCATCTTATAATTAATTGGAAACTTCCCTTAATCATGACTGAACACTTCTCTCTAACTAGTATGCACCGGCTTACTTTTCTAGATATCTTTGATCATAACTACAATTGTGTTTACAACATATATTAACTAATCATTGTTTTTTAAAATCTATAAGCTTAAGTTTTGCAAAAATTATGTATAATTAATTGTTGAAAGATCTCTTAGATTAAAGTTTTCAAATAAGATGGGGTGCTCTGAAAAACTTTTATTCTTTACATTTGTAGTTATATTTCATCAAATTAGGTGTAACTTGCCTAAAAACAAAAATACTTGTTAAAGGCATTAGGAAAGATGCTTTTATGTTCAAATCATGCTTGAAAGACGATGATGACAACGACGGCGAAAACAAAAATAACGATGACAAGGACCACAACAACGATGGCGATGATAACAAACACGATAACGCAACGAAAAAGACAACCACGATAATGATAACCTTAACAACAAAGACAACCACCACGACGACAACAACGATGACAACAACCATAACGACTACAATGACGACGACAACAACAACGATGACGATAACAACGATGATGATGACAACGACGACGACCACGACGACGCCAACAAGGACGACACCATCAACAATGATGATGACAAGGATGACGACAATGACAACAAAAAGAACGACGACGACAACTAAAACGATAAGGCCGACGACGATGACAACGACAATGCCTCTACGACAAAAAAAGCAACGACGATGACCACAACAAAAACGACGACAGAAAAAACAACCATGACGACAATGACGAAGATAACTAGCATGATGACAATGAGAACAATAACGACAACGACAACAACGACAACGACTACAACAATATCAACATCAACTACTACAACGACAACAACGAGCGATGATAACGACGATGACAACAAGAATGATGACTACAACAACAAGGGCGAGAACATTGAACATGATGGTGACAAGGATGACAACAACGACAACGACAACGACTACAACAATAAAAACGGCAACCATGACAACGGCAGCGACAAGGACGGCGATGGCGACAAGGACGACAACAACAATAACATCGATGACCACAACAACGACGACGAAGAAGACAACAACAACAACGACGAACGACAAAGATAACTACCATGACAACCACAATGACAACAATAATGTCAACAACGACAACAGTGATGACGACAACAACAATAACGACGAAGACAGCCACAATGATGATAATAATGATAACGACGACAACAACAACAACGACAACAACAACAATAACAACCATAACGATAACAACGACGGCGATAATATTGATGATGATAACAATGAAGACGACGTCGACAACAATAACAAGGACGACAATATCGACAATGATGGCGACAAGGATGACAACAACGATAATGACAACAACAATAACAACAATGACAAACACAACATTGGCAACGACAAGGATGGCGATGACGACAACGACAACGCAAACGAAGACAACAACAACAACGACGATGACCACAACAACAACGACGACGACGACAACACAACCATGACAACAACAACAACAACCACAATAACGAAAACGAGGACGACAACGACAACAACAATAGCGACAACGACGACGACAAGAACAACAACGACAAAAACAACGACAACAACAACAACGACGACAACTACAACAACTACAACAACAACAACAACAATAACAACAACAACAATGACGATAAGAACAATGACAGCAACAACAACAACAACAAGAACAACCACAACTACCACCACCACAACAACAACAATAAGCACGACGACGACGATGACGACAACAAGAACAACAACGAAGACAATAACAACAACAACAACAACAATAATAGCAACGACAACAACAATAAAAACATCAACAACAATAACAACGATGACGATGGGGACAACAACGACGATAACAACGACAGCGACAACAACAACAACGACGACGACGACGGCGACAACAACAACGCAGTAACAACAATAACGACAACAATAAAAACAACAAGAACAGTGACAATGATGGCGACGACAACAACAACAACAACGACAACAACAACAACAACGACAACAATAATGAAAACAATGACGACAACACCCACAAGAATGACGATAACGACAACAACAACGATGACATCGACAACAATGACGACGACAAGAACAATGACGACAACAACAACACCACCACCAACAACGACCATGACAATAACAACGACCATGACAACAACAACGACAACAAGAACAACGACAACAACCACCACCGCCATAACAACAACAACAACAACAACAACCACAACCACAACCATAACCACAACCATAATAACTACATCATCAACAACAACCAAAACAACAACCACTACCACCATAACAACCACAATCATAACAACAACAACCATAACAACCACAACTACCACACCATAACAACAATGATGAAGATAACAATACTGACAACAACAACAACAATGACAACAACAACCACCACAACAACAACGACAACGACGACAACAACAATAACAATAACCACCACCACCACAACAACCACAACAAAAACCACAACAACAAAGATGACGACAACGACGATGACAACAACAAAGATAACAACGACTAGAAAAACAACGAAGACGACGTCAACAACAACAATAACAACTACAACAACAAACACCACCACCACAACAACCACAACCATAGCAACAACAACAACGACGACAACAACAACGACGACAACAACAATGACGACAAGAACAATAACGACAACAACATTAACAACAACGATAACAACAACGATAACAACAACAAAAACAAAAACGACAACAAAAACCACCACCACAACCACAACCACAACAATAACAACAAGAATAACAATAGCAACAACAACCATAACCACGACAATAACATCAACAATAACTACAACAACCACCACCATAACAACAACAACCACCAGCACAACAACCATAACAACAACAACAACAACGATAACAACAACAACAACAACAACAACAACAACAACAACCCTAACAATAACGACGATAACCACAATCACAACTACAACAACCGCCACCACAATAACTACCACCACCACAACCACCACCACCACCATAACAATAACAACAAGCACAACCACAACCACAACAACAACCCAACGGCCAACCCTCGCATGAATTGCTAAGGATCCAATAAGTCCATTGATTCCTTCAGATGTGTCAATTGGGCAATTCAGAAATCATATGTAAGAACTATAGCATTTCATAATTAACAACAACAACAACAACAACAACAACAACAACAACAACAACAACAACAACAACAATAAAGACAACCACAACCACAACAACAACAACCACCACCACAAAAACCACAACCACAACCGCAATCAGAACAACGAAAACAACAACAACAACAATGAGGACGACGATGACGCTGATGATGGCAACAACACCAACCACTACCACAACAACAGCAACAACAATAACGATGACGACACAATAACAGCAACAACAACAACGACAATAACAACAACCACCATGATGATAACAACAACAACGATAACAACAACAACAATGATAACAACGACAACAACATCAACAACAACAACAATAATGACAAAAACAACGATGACAACAACAACAACCACAACAACAACAACCACCATCATAACAACCACAACCATAACAACAATAACAACAACAACCAAGACGACGAGGACGACGACGATGATGACGACAATGACGACGACGATGACGAGAACAACAACGACAAAGAAAACAACAACAACAACAACCACAACAACAAAAATCACCACCACAACCACAACAGCAACAACGATGACAACAACAACATCAATAACAACGATAACAACGACAACAACAACAACAACAATAACAAAAACACCGACAACAACAATAACCACCCCAACCATAACCACAACAACAACATCAATAACAATAACAACAACAATAATAACAACAATAATGAAAACAACAACCATAACAACAACCACTACCATAACAACAACAACAACAACCACACCACCACCACCACCACCACCACAACAACAACAACAACAACAACCATAACAACAACAACCATCATAACAACAACAACCACCACCATAACAACCACAACCACAACCACAACAACAATGACAACAAAAAACAACAACAACAAGGACAAGAACAACAATGACAATAACAACAATACAAGAACAACAATAACTACGATAAAAACGACAATAACAATGAAAACAACAACAATGACGACGACAATAACAACATCAGCGACAACAACAACAACGACAATGTTAACAACGACAACAACATCAACAACAACAACAATAACAAAAACGACAACGACAACAACAATAACAATAACAACCACAACCATAACGACGATGACGACGACGATGATGACGACGTTAAGAAGAACAACAATGATGAAGACGACAACAACAACAACAACAACCACCACCACAACAACAAAAACCACCACCGCAACCACAACAACAAAACCGATGACAACAACAACATCAACAACAACAATGATAACAACGACAACAACCACAACAACAACACATAAAAAACTCCAACAAAAACAACAATCACCACACCCATAACCACAACAACAGTAGCAACAATAACAACAACAACCACAACAACAACAACCACCACCGTAACAACAACAACAACAACCACCACCACCACCATAACAACAACAACAACAATAACAATAACAACAACAACAACGACAACCATAAACACAACCACAACAATAACAACAACAACCACCACTACCACAACAATAACAACCACCACCACCACAATAACTACAACCACAACCACAACCACAACCACAACAAGAACAATAGCAACAACAACAAAAACAATGATGACAAGGACAAGAAAAACGGCAACGAGGACAAGAACAACATCGAAAAGAACAACAACAACAACAACAACAACGATAACAACGACAACAATGAAAATAACAACTACAACAACAACAATGATAATAACAATAACAACAACAACAAAAACAACAACAACCAAAACAACAACCACCATTACAACAACCATAACCACAACCCTAACAACAACAACAACAACATCAACAACATTAACAACAACATCAACAACAATGACGATGATGACAACAAGAACAACAATGACGAAAATAGCAACAACGAGAACAATAACAAGAATAACAACATCAACAACAACAACAACAAAAACATGAACAACAACAATAACGACAACAACAACGACGATGACTGATGGCGATGGTGACAATGACGACGACAACAACAACAACATCGACGGAAACAACAACTACGACGACGACGATGACAACGGCAAAAACAACAACGACGACAATAATAAAAATAACAAGAACAATGACAATGATGACGATGAAAACGACAACAACAACAACATCATCATTATCAACAACAACAACAATGAGAACATGACGACAATGACCACAATGACGATAAAGACAACAACAACGACGAAAACGATGACAATAACAACAACGACGACGACAATACCATCACCACCACCAATAACAACGACCACGACAACAATAACAATAATAAGAGCAACGACAATAATAACAACCACAACCACAACCACCACAACAACAACAACAATATCAACAACAACAACAATATCAATAACAACAACAACAACAATAACAACAACCACAACCACAACCACAACAACCACAATAACAACAACAAAAACAACAACAAAAACCACCACCATAACAACAACAGTAACAACAACAGTAACAACCACAACCACAACCACAACAATAACAACAACCAAAACAACAAAAACAACCACCACCATAACAACCACAACCATAACAACAACAACAACAATAACGACCACAACAATAACAACGACGATGACGACAACAACAACATCAACAACAACGATGATGACAATAACAACAACAACGACGATGATAACAACAACGACAACAATAACAAACCAGAACAACGATATAAAAAACAATGACAACAACAACAAAAACAAAAACGACAACGACAACAACAATAACAACAACAAAAACCACGAAGACAAACACAATGACAACAACAACAATGAGGACGATGATGACGACGACGATGACAATAACACCAACAATAACAAACGCTACCACAACAACAACAACAACAACAACAACCTCGATAATAACAACAACAACGATAAGAACAATAACAACGATAACAACGATAACAATAACAACATCAATAAAATCAATAAGAATGACAAAAACAACGATGACAACAACAACAACCATAACAACAACAATAACCGCCACCACAATAACTATAACCATCACAACAACAACAGCAACAACGATGATGACGACGATGACAACAACGACAAGAACAACAATGATGATGACAACAACAACCACAACAACAAAAACCACCACCACAACAACCACAACCACCACCACCACCACCACCACAACAACAACAACATTAACAACAACAATAACAATGACAACAACAACAATAACCACAACAACAATAACAATGTAACAACAACAGCAATGATAACAACAACAACAAGAACAACAAAAACAAAAATAACAAAAACAACCACCACCACAACCATAACCACCACCACCACAACAACAACAGCAACAACAACAACAATAACATCAACCACCACTGCAACCATAACAACAACAACAACCACCACCATAACAATAACAATAGTAACATCAACCACCACCACCACCACCACAACAACAACAATAATGACGACTATGACAACCACAACCACAACAACTACAACCACCACCACCACAACAATCACCACCATAACAACTTCAACCACAACCACAACCACAACCATAATCATAATAACAACCACAACTACAAAAACAACAACAACAACGACGCAAGAACAACAACAACAACAACGATTACAATGATAACAACAGCTATAACAACAATGACGATAAGAACAACAACGACAAAAACAACCACAAAAACAATCACAACAACCCAACCACAACCGCAACAACAAAAATGGTGATGACGACAACAAGAACAACAAAGATGACAATAACAACAATGACAACAACAACAATGACAACAACAACAATGACAATAACAACAATAACAACATCAATAATAACAACAACAAAAAATAAACAACAACAATAACAACATCAACAACAACGACCGACGACGATGGTGACAACAATGACAACACAACAACAACTATGACGACAATAACAACTACGACGACGACAACAACAACGGCAACAACAACAACAATGACAACAACAAAAACAACAAGAACAATGAAAATGACGACGAAGACAACAACAACAACAACGACGATGACAAAACCAATGAGAACAATGATGACAACAACAACAATAACAACAACCACGATGACGTCGACGACGATGACAACAACGGAAACAACAACAACAAAAACAAAAATAACAAAAACAATAACAATAATGACAATGACGATGACAACAACAACAAGAATAACAACAACAATGATGACGACAACAACAATGATAACAACGATAACAACGTCAACAACAACGTCGACAACGACAACAACAAGAATAACAACAACGACGACGACAACACCACCACCACCAACAATCATGAAAAAAACAACGACAACAACAACAATGACAACAACAAAAAGAAGAACAACAACAACAACAGCCACAACACCAACCACAATAGCAACAATAACAATAAAAACAATAACAACCACCACGATAAAACCACAACAATAACAACAACAACAACAACCACAACCACAACCACAACAACAGTAACAACAACAAAGAAAACGAAGATGACGACTTCAATGACAACAACAACGAAAACAAAAACAAATACAATAACAAAAACAAAAACAAAAACAATGACAAGAACAACGATGATAATAACAACAACCTCGACGACCACAACAACAGCAACAACAACAAGAACCACCACCACAACAGCCACAACACCACCACCACTACCAGCACTAACAACAGCAACAACAACAACAACAATGACAACGACTACAACGAGGCCAACAACAACAACAACAACAACAACCACAACCACAATAACAACCACCAACATAACAACCACAACAACAACAATAACGATAACAACAACAACAATGTCGACAAGAACAACGATGATAAGAACAACAACAACAACCACAACAACAACAACCACCACCACAACAACCATAACCACAACAACAACAATAACCACAATAACAACAACCACCATGACAACAACCATAACCACAACAACAATAACAATAACAACCACGATGATAATGACGATGACGACTACAAGAACACAACAACGAAAAGAAAAACAACGACAACAACAAAAACAATTACAACAACAACAACAACAACAGAAACAACAATAACAATAATAACAACAATGACAACAATGAACACGACAAGAACATCAATAACTACAACAAAAACAACGAGAACAACGACGACGACCACAACAATGGCAACAACCACAACAACAATGATAATAAAAACAACAATGACAACGACAAAAACGATGACGATAACGACAACAACAACGACGAAAACAACAACGACAACGACAACAAGGACGATGACAATACCACCACACCAACGACAATGACAACAACAACGACAACAAGAAGAACGACAACAACTACAACAACAACAATGACAACCACAACAAGAACAACCACCACCATAAAAACAACACCATCAATGACAATGACAACAACAAGGACAAGAACAAACACGACAACAATAACCACAACAACAACAACAACGATAACAACGACAACAACAACAAAAACAACAACAACAACAACAACAACAATAAAAACAATGATGATGATAATGATGACAAGAACAACAAAGACAACAACAACAATAACAACAATAACAACATCCACAACATCCATAACAACAACCACCACCACAACAACCACCGACACAACATACACAACCACGATAACAACCACAACCACAACCACCACCACAACCACAACAACCATAACCATATTCAAAACAACAATAACAATAGCCACAACAATAACAAACGCGACGACAACAACCACAACGATAACAACGACGACAAAAACAATCACGAAGCTAAGAATCACGACGCCAACAACCACGACGACAACAAGTACGATGACAAAAAACACGATGACAACAACCATGTCGACAACAACCACGACGACAACAACCATGATGACGATAACAACCATGATGACAACAACCACGATAACAACAACAACCACAACAACCATAACCACGAAAACTACAACCACGTCAACAACAACCACGTCAACAATCCTAACCACAACAACCATAACAACAACAACCATGATGAAGACAATAATAAGAACAACAACAACAATTATAAGGAAAATATCAACAATGACGAAAACAACCATAACAATAACAACCACGACACCATCAACCACGACGACTACAACCACCAAGATAGTAAGCACGATGACAACAACCACGGCGACAACAACCATGACGAAAACAACCACGATGAAAACATCAACCACGACTACAACAACCATGACTACAACAACTATGACAACAATAACAACAATGACAACAATAACCAAGACAACAACCATGACAACAAAAACCACGACAAACAACAACCACGACAACGATCCCAACCACAACAACCACAATCACAACAATAACAACAACAACAACAACAATAACAACAACGACAACAACAACCACGACGACAACAACCATGACGACAACAACCATGATGACAAGAACCACGAATACAACAACCATGACAAAGACAACCATGACGACAACAACCACGACAACGATGCCAACCATTACAGCCATAATCATAACAACAACCACAACAACAACTACTACAATGACGACGATGGTGACGACGAAAACGATGACGATGAAAACAAAAACAAAAACAAAAACAAACACAACAATAACAAAAACAACAATAACAACAACCATCACCATAATAACCACAACCACAACGACAACAACAACACCACCATAAACACAACCACGCCGACAACAACCATGATAACAACAACCCTGATGGCAACAACCATGACGACAACAACCCCGACGGCAACAACAACTAGAACAACAACCACCAGGCCAACAACCACAAGGCCAACAACCACGAGGCCAACCCCTGTTCAAAGACTTGGTTGGATGCGCGATCTACTCCACGAGGAGCGGTACGGATGTAGATGATATCATCACGACCTCTCTTTTCTTACTACTTGGGATGCTTAACACCACTTCGCCAACTAGCATTACCTGCGCTTTCGTGTCTCTTAGTGTGGTCAACACTGGTGTTTTCCGAGCAGCGAGGCTTATACCTATTCGTATTAGTTCATCGAAAGTTCCTTACCCTTATGCATGAATTATTGAATAAGCCATCTTCCTATCAAGGTTAAGGAGTCAACTGAGCATCTCAGTGGTGGGATTGAATACCCGAATTAAATCAGAGTTCACGCCGCCCGCCTTGAACAAATAGGAGGTGTGGGCCACAGGTCGCACATAAGGTGTCGGGTCGCATGACACCAACAACCACGATGATGACAACAACCACGACGACGACAACAACTACGACGACGACAACCATGACGACGACAACCACGACGACTACAACAACCACGACAACAACAACCAAGACAACAACAACCACGATAACAACAACAACGACAACAATCACAACCACTACACAACCACAAGCAAAACAACCACAACTATAACAACCACAACCATAACAACCACAATCACCACAACCACAACCGTAAAAACAAAAACAATATCAAAAACAACAACCACCACCATCACGATAACAACCATGACGACAACAACCACAATGACAAAAACCACGACTACAATCCCAATAACAACAACAACAACAACAATAACAACAATGATAACAACAACAATAATAACAACAATGACAACAACAACAACACCAACAACAACGACAACAACAACAACAATAACAACAACGAGAACATCAACCCCAACCATAACAACCATAACAACCATAACAACAACAATAATGACAACAACCACAAGAACAACAACAATAACAACAACAACGACGACAACAACAAGAAGAACGACAACAACTACTACAACAACCTAACAACAAAAATGGCAACAACAATAGTATCAACAACCACAACAACAACCACCACCACCACAACAAGAACAATGACAACATCAACAACCACAACAACCACAACAACAAAGACAACAACAACAATAATAACAACATCAACCATAATGACAACCATGAAAATAACAAAAACTACAACAACAACAACAACAAGAATAACAATAACAACAACAACTACTACCATAACAACAACCATAACTACAACAACAATAACAACAACAACACCGACAAGATCAATAACAACAACCAAAACAACAACAACAACAACGACGATGACATCAATAATGACAAGAACAACAACAACAACAACCACAACCACCACCACGACAACAACCATAACTACAATAACAACAACAACAACAACAACCATAACAAAACAACAATAACAACAACAACAATGACAACAACAACAACAACAACAACAACAACAACAACAATGATAACAACAACAATTACAATAGCGATAACAACATCGATACAAAAACAACAACAACCATAATGACAACAACCGTGAAAAAAACAACCATGACATTTACAACCACGACGACAACAACCATGACAACGATCCCAACCAAAAAACCACAATCACAACATCAACCACGACAACAACCACAACCACAACAACCATAATCATAACAACCATAATCATAAAAACAACAAAAAAAGGCAAAAACGACAACAACAACCACCACGACGACAATAACCATGACGATAAATAACCATGACAACAACAATGACCACGACGACAACAATCACAACCACAATAACAACAACACTAACACCAACACCACCACCACCACCACCAACAACAACAACAACCATAACAATAACATCACCAATAACAACAATAACAAAAACAGCAACAAAAATGACAACAACAACAACAACAACAAAAAAAACCGGACAACAACAACCATGATGAAAACAACCATGACGACAACCGCCACCACGATAGAAACCATGACTAAACCAATCACGAGGTCACCAACCACGAAGCCAACAACCACGACGTCAACGACCATGACGTCAAAAACCACGACTCCAACAACCACGGTGACGACAACAACCACGATGACTACATCCACCATGACAACAACAACATTCTGTGACAACAATCACAAACATGACAATAACCACAACCATAACAACCACAATCACAACAACCACTAATGCAAAGAAAATAACAATAGTAACAATGACAACCCCCACCACGACAAGAACCGTAATGAAAACAACAACCATGACGACAACAACCACGAAGATTAAAACCACGACGACAACAATAGCCAAGACAACGACAACCAAGAAAACAACAACCAAGACAACAACAACCACAACAACAACAACCATGACAACAACAACCACGATAACAATCCCAACCATAACAACCACAATCACAACAAAAACCACAACAACAACATCAACGAAAACAACAACATCAACAATGGCAATAACAACCACGACGACAACAACCACGACAATTGCTCCAGCCAGTTGTTAGATGGCAACGCACGGTGGAGAAATAGTTTATGAATGATACAATTAGGGGTTGGTGGAGAAATAGTTTATGAATGATAGAATTAGGGGTTGGTGGAGAATTTTGGTGGAGAGGTGGTGGTTCTAGACGGTGTCCGATGGAGGTTCATGGTGGTCTCGTAGCGACCACTGCTGCTCTTTTTAAACCGGAACCATTTCTCCACATTACAACGTAGTGGTAAGCTATTTTATCTCCTAAATCTTTGCATAAAGATGTTAAAATGTCCAGAATGTCGCTGCATATGTAGTGTTCAAAGATTGGAGAATTAGGGCTCATGTGGAGAGCTTTGTCTTATTTTTCATGTGTTGCAATTTTATACGTCTTTTCTTGAAATAATTCTTTAAAAAGGAGCTGAGGAAGTAGTTTTTATAAGAGAACACACCATTAAAGGTATAAATTTAGTGAAAAGAAGATGATTGCTCCAACCGAACGAGTTCTAGGTGATAAAATCTACACATGCTACGCAACTGTTATCCAACTAAATTCACATCATACTGACCTTATTCTGATTTTTTGACAAGTGTGATTCGACAAGGTTACTTCTAAATTTTGTTTCATGTTTTTCCCTTCTATGATTAAAATTAATATAAGGATGTTCAAGTAGAACATGCTTTCGTTCTTATACAATGTTATCATATGAATGACATATTTGCATTGAGATAGATCTATAGAAAATCGAATTTCAAACTTGCGGAGACATAGAACAAATAACGAATGTTAACATGTCAAAACACTGATATAGGACTACAACAATACAAGGTTGGAAATGGTGAACATCAGTAACAACAATAGTGGTTAGATTACATAAATTATCATTCTTTGGTACGTTCGTTATCATTCTTTAATACTTTCTCAAATGGAAATGCAGTTGATGATTTGGATATGGCGGCTTCCACGGGTCACATGTGAGTGATCATCTTCCTTTTATATATTCTAATCGTTGATGATATATACCAAATTCGGGTAAGTTACTGTGTTACTTAATTATTAGTATAGAGTAGTATTGTAGTGTTATGCCATGTGAATGTATACTTTCATTCAGCTTCATTACGTTTGACCTGTTTGTGTTTTTACGAGTTCAGATCACTAGTATTTGAATTTGGATCTTTAATTTTGGTACATTTTGTTTCGATGTTAATGTTGTTAATCACGAATGAATATACACAAATCTAATTGACGATGAATGACTTCAAAAATCTCAATAGTATTCAAATAAGATGATCAATTACAGCGAATTAGAGAGAATTAATAAGAAACATTAAGAAGAACCCTAACTAACTTCTTAATGAACTAATCCACTAGTTTTAAGGAAAAACATGAAATGAAACATTAACCCCCCTACATTATCAAATATTGCACTATTGACTCCAAACTACATAATAGGCTATAGTTGACTTGAAGATCATAAATTAATACTCAAAAATCTCCACCTTAAGCTCAAGTAAACCTATATTCAACTTCTCTAAACAATACTCAAACTTTGGATCTGATAAGGCTTTGGTAAGCACATCTATAGCATTATCCAAAGTATCAACTTCCTGCACATCAATCTGCTTGGAGTTTACAATTTCTCTAATAAAATGTAGCTTCACATTAATGTGCTTAGATCGTTCATGGAAGACATGATGTTTTGACAGCTGCATAGCTCCTGTATTATCACACAACACCTTCACATAATCAAGTTTAACACCTAAGTCAGTAATGAATCCCTTTAACCACAAGCCGTTTATAACAGCTTCAGTGAAGGCAACAAACTCTACTTCAGTTGATGATTAGGCAACCACATGTTGTAGAACTGCTCTCCAACTAACCATGCTTCCAAACATAGTAAAAGCATATCCAGTAATTGACCCACCTCTATCCAAATCTTTTGCAAAATCTGAATCAACATACCCAATTACACTACTTTTAACAGTAGAATTTTTATCAAATATCAACCCAACATCTCTAGTCCCATTCAGGAATCTTAACACCCACTTGACTGCACCCTAGTGAGCCTTACCAGGATTAAACAAATACCTACTTATAACACTGACATCATACCCTATATTTGGTGTAGTACAAACCATAAGATACATTAAGCTCCCCACTACTTGAGCATAAGGAGTATCTGCCATATATGCTAACTCTTCATCTATATTAGGACTATCATTTGATGAAAGCTTAAAATGTTGTACCAAAAGGAGTGATCACTGCTTTGCTCATGTCCATACCATAAC
This sequence comes from Flaveria floridana, assembly GCA_018326465.1. Classification (NCBI taxonomy): domain Eukaryota; kingdom Viridiplantae; phylum Streptophyta; class Magnoliopsida; order Asterales; family Asteraceae; genus Flaveria; species Flaveria floridana. Next base: position 358 of record BJCO01377363.1, on the reverse strand, counting down.
TAGACAAAACCTTGTTTATATAAGACCTTTGACTCAGCTTTAACACCTTATGATTTTGATCTCTGACTTCATTCCTAAAATCTTCTTAGCACTGCCCAGCTCTTTCATATCAAATTCAAGCATCAATAGATCCTTAGTTGCCTGAATCTCAGTCTTATCTTTACATGCCAACAACATATCATCTACATACAAGAGCAGTTACAAGACCTCACCATGATTACACTTCTTGAAGTAAACACAGCTATCATTGCTGCTTCTACAAAACCCATGAGTGACAACATACTCATAAAACTTCGATACCATTGTTGAGGTGATTGTTTCAATCCATATAGTGACCTCTGCAACAAACAGACCTTGT